>JAVTVY010016226.1:0-64588 GCA_036873755.1 Hanleya hanleyi
GGTGAAGGCTGAGTCTAAGATTATAGACTACACATCTTCTGAACTTCGTGGTGCAAACGTGAATGCGAATATGTTTGTTCCTGCACACTCGACGCAAGACAACGTAACTGCACCTAGTGTGAATATTCAAGGGAGTTGGGGATATCCTCCACCTGGGAACTTCACCACCCAGCCTAACTTTGTGAACAATGAAGGCTGGAACAACACGCAAGTGCCATATCAGGGATCGACACCTCAGGAGCAATCACAGCAAGACTTTGTGACTTTTGCTAAATCGTTTGCAGATCAAATCAGTCTCGGGCGACTTCCTCCGCCCGAACCTGGAATTTTCACCGGGGATCCCCTCATTTATCCCGGATGGAAATGCGCATTCGAAACACTGATAGAACAGAGAGGAATTCCTGCGCGTGAACGGATCTACTATCTCAAGAAATATTTGGGAGGAGAAGCTAAGGAAGCTGTTGAAGGATACTTCCTACTTACAACTGAAGATGCTTACGCAGAAGCCAAGTCGTTATTACAAGAAAGATACGGAGATCCCTTCATTGTAGCTAATGCATTCCGAAATAGAATAGATTCCTGGCCGAAAGTGATGTCAAGAGATGGTATTGCGCTACGGGAACTCGCAGACTTCTTACGTCAGTGTCAAACTGCAATGAAAACGATAGATAGCCTAAGTGTACTGAACGATATCCGAGAGAACCAGAAGCTTCTCTCCAAGCTGCCAGACTGGTTAGTTCTACGTTGGAACCGTGTTGTAGCTGAATGGAAGGAACGACTCTGCAGATTTCCGCCGTTCAGCGAATTTGTGTCCTTTATCACGAAGGAAGCAAACATAGCATGCCACCCAATAACTTCTTCTCATGTGCTAAAAGGCAACGACAAGCGGAATACCATGGACAAGCCACAAGGCAGATATGAGCAAAGGCGCTCACCTGGAGCAAGCTCTTTCTCAACCGAAACTAGGAAACCTGAACGTGATAACGATGCCAAATCAAGCAAACAAGTGACAAAATCGTGTTATCTCTGCAAACGAGAGCACCAGCTCGACGACTGTCCGACTTTCCTCGCCAAGTCTCTGGCAGAAAGGAAAGAGTATGCGAAGGGTCAAGATCTCTGCTTTGGTTGTCTGACGAAAGGCCATCGATCCAAACAATGCAGAAAACGACAAACTTGTACGAATTGTGCTAAAGTACACCCTACTTCTCTCCATGGAGATATGCGTGAACCGCAAGCGTCCAGTCAATCTGACAGTGAAAAACAAAGGTCTCGAACCTCAAGTGTTACTCAAGCAGCCATTAGTCACATGAACAATACCGGGAACAGTGACAAATGTTCAATGATCGTGCCAGTGTGGTTGTCGCACAAGGACCATCCAGAGACTGAAAGACTGGTCTACGCACTACTCGACACCCAGTCAGACACCACATTTATACTTGAGGAAACACGTGATTCTCTTGGCACGGAAGGACCGTCAGTGAAATTGTCTTTATCAACAATGTCCTCAAAGGAACAGCTGATCGAAAGTCGCCGAATAGATGGCTTATTGGTGCGAGGATATGACAGCAACCGACGGATTCCTCTCCCGTCTGCGTATACAAGGGGAATCATGCCTGCGAATTGCTCTCATATACCTACTCCGGATGTTGCTCCCCAATGGCCACACCTAGATTGTATAGCAGATTAGTTGGTACCACTTCAAGATGTGGAAGTTGGATTGTTGATAGGATACAACTGTTCACGTGCGCTGGCACCTCGAGATGTCATTCCCCCAGTTGGTGATGAGCCGTATGGACAACGCACAGACCTTGGTTGGGGTATCGTCGGAATTGTGGATCAAAACAAGGCTGAATATGATGATGATCCAATAGGCACAAGCCATCGAATCCTGACCACGGAGCATAGCGAGAATTCTTCAAGCCAAGGCGTATGCTCTGTCCGGACAGTGATCAAAGAGGCCATCAATCCCATGACAGTAGTACGGATGATGGAATTGGACTTTTGTGAGCAACAGCCATGTGAAGGATCGTTTTCTCATGAAGACCGTTTGTTTTTGAACAACGTCACGAATGGTATTCGTCTTTTGGAAGACAAGCATTATGAGATGCCATTGCCGTTTAAGGAAAACAATCTTAAGCTGCCAAACAACAAAGCTGTACCAACTCATCGGTTGAAACAGCTGAAAAAGCGATTTGTGCAAGACCCACATTACCAGAAGGACTATGTTAACTTTGTACAAAACGTCATTCATAGTGGGTACGCTGAACAAGTGACTGATGATAACTTACTCAAGGACGATGGAACTATCTGGTATATTCCACATCATGGCGCCTACCACCCAAAAAAAACGGACAAAATCCGGGTGGTATTCGATTGCAGTGCGAGGTACCAAGGACAATCGTTGAATGACCTACTGCTGCAAGGACCAGACTTGACAAACGCCCTTGTTGGAGTTCTCTGCAGATTCCGTTTGGAGCCCATAGCATTCATGTGCGACATTGAACAAATGTTCTTTCAGTTCCGAGTGTGCGAAGGACACAGAGACTTTCTAAGGTTTTTGTGGTGGCCAAATGGAGATCACCAACAAGACCCAGTCGAGTATCGTATGACAGTGCACCTCTTTGGCGCAACGTCTTCCCCAGGATGTGCCAATTTTGGCTTGAAACAGACTGCCAAGGACAATGAATCTGAATTTGGGAAAGAGGTTGCAGACTTCGTGCACAGAGACTTTTATGTTGATGACGGCTTGAAGTCCGTCTCCTCAGTGCAAGAAGCCATCACCCTGATCGACCAAACTAAGAAACTGTGTGCCAATGGTGGTCTGCGCCTTTACAAATTCATTTCCAACTCAAAGGACGTAATAGCATCCATTCCGCCAGAGGATCAAGCGAAGGGACTTCAGGAACTTGATCTTATCTTCGACTCGTTGCCCATAGAGAGTGCCCTTGGAGTGCACTGGTGTGTCTCGTCAGACACCTTCCAGTTTCGCATCACCTTAAAGGATCAACCATTCACACGTCGAAGAGTCCTTTCCACTGTGAGCTCCGTTTTCGATCCGCTTGGATTTCTCGCCCCAGTGATGCTGATAGGCAAACAGCTACTACAACAGATGTGTAGAGACAATACTGATTGGGACGCTCCCCTATCTGAAGAACTGCGATCGCCATGGGAACATTGGAGAAATCGCTTACTCTCTCTCCAGGATGTTGAAATCCTAAGATGTTTCAAACCTGCAGAATTTGGGAAGGTTGTGGTTACAGAGCTTCATCATTTCTCAGATGCCAGTACGATCGGCTACGGACAATGCTCCTACCTGCGACAGATGGACGATAGCGGTCGAGTACATTGTGCCTTCGTGATGGGAAAGGCCAGGGTTACTCCCCTTCGTCAAATTACGATCCCTCGCCTCGAGCTAACGGCAGCCGTTGTATCTACCAAAGTGAGCCAGCTGCTGAAGCGTGAACTCAGATTGGACAATGTAAATGAAATGTTCTGGACGGATAGCAAGGTAGTCCTTGGTTACATCAACAACAATGCACGCAGGTTCCAGACATTCATTGCCAACCGGATTCAACAGATCCGAGATGTTACTGATCCATCTCAATGGAGATATGTGCCTACCAGTCTGAATCCGGCGGATGTGGCCTCCCGCGGCATGGCAGTGGAGGAACTGATAACTCGTTCCATATGGTTAGACGGTCCCAACTTCCTTTGGAGCGGTGACTTGCCTCAATGTGACAACAAAGTATCCGAATACTTGATTAGCCCAGAAGATCCTGAAGTAAGGAATGTTACTACAGCTGCAACACAAGCTGAATCGCCTACTGCCTCTTTCGAGCTTGAGAGACTTGCTTACTTCTCAAACTGGTTCCGTATGAAAAGAGCAGTCGCGGTTTGTCTGAAACTGAAAACACTGTGCGTGCACGTGCTAAGAGTACCGACAAGACTAAGTTGCCATACCAACCAGTATCTGTTGAATTAGAGATTCTACGACTCGTTCAACATGAGACATTCAAAGATGAGATAACCGCTCTGCAATTACTGAAGGCTGGAGGGTCAGATGAGACCTCAAACAGAGAACGACGGATAGCGCTGAAGGGAGCCAGCTCATTATTTCGTTTGGACCCTCACCTGGATAACGATGGCATTCTGCGAGTTGGCGGGCGCCTCAATCGTTCGACCTTACCTCTTAACAACAAGCATCCAACAAGTGATTCTTCCGAGACATCACCACATCAGCACACTGGTGATACGCCACTTTCATGAGCGGACACGTCATCAAGGTAGAGGCATGACCATCAATGCCATTCGAGAGAATGGATTTTGGATTATCGGGTGTAGTTCAGCAGTCACCCATCTGATCTCGAAATGCGTGGACTGCAGGGAGCTGCACAGTTCTTCTCAAGAACAGAAGATGTCTGACTTACCGGAGGACAGAACCGAACCTGCACCACCTTTCACATATTTCGCAGTAGATCTCTTTGGTCCATGGTTGATACGGGAAGGACGTAGGGAGCTGAAACGCTACGGCGTACTATTCACGTGTATGGTCTCTCGTGCAGTGCATATTGAGACAGCGAATTCACTGGATACTGCATCATTTATCAATGCTCTCCGTCGCTTCATTAGTTTGCGAGGATCAATTAGACAGCTCAGATCCGATTGCGGAACGAACTTCGTCGGAGCCGAACGAGAACTTCGAGAAGCATTTGAGGAGATAGAGCACTCTCGAGTTGGAGACTTTCTCTTGAAGGAGTCCTGCGATTACTTTGTGTTTCGAAAAAACGTCCCCTCTGCTAGCCACATGGGAGGCGTGTGGGAACGTCAGATTCGGACGGTGCGTCGGGTGTTGACAGGACTACTACGACAATCAGGGTTACAGCTTGATGATGAGTGTCTCCGTACATTGATGCACGAAGCCGCTGCGACGGTCAACAATCGACCACTCACCTGCGAGAATCTGAATGATCCTACATCGTTGGAACCATTGACTCCAAATCACCTCTTAACTATGAAATCGAGCATCATACTCCCTCCACCTGGTCAGTTCCAGAATGCTGACATGTACTCCAGGAAACGTTGGTTTAGAGTACAACAGTTGGCAAACGAATTTTGTTACCGTTGGCGAAGAGAGTATCTACAGTCGTTGCAAATAAGGCAGAAATGGAACAGAAATCGACGAGACTTGAAAATTGATGATTTGGTGCTCATCAAAGATGATCTTCCACGCAATAGATGGCGCTTAGCTCGTGTGCACGAGACATCCGTTGATGACGACGGCCATGTTCGTAAAGTGAAACTGGCAGTTGGCAGCCCAAACTTAAACGCCAAGGGCAAGCGTGCGCAACCCATTGCCTACTTAGAGCGCCCCATTCAGAAACTTGTGCTAGTACTAGAAGGAAGTTAGGTATGTTGAAGAAAATTAGATCCACCTAATTTTGAGGAGGTATGTTATGTTAGCTGAACATAATGTAGGCCTAAATGATATATTCTACTTTTTGCCACTGAGAGTAGTTTCCCCTGCGTTTGGACCGAATCTGTTGTGGCGCGCATTTTGGAAACCACGAGGGAACAAATGTGCAATCTGAGCACCTATTTGTGACTTTAGAAGGATATTGGAGGACTCAAGTTTCACGGAGCCAACGAATAAAGGGCTTCTGTAGATTCCATGGTTCGACTCCTGTTCACTTCTTCATTGCGTGCGAAGGTGCATGAAACCGACCATAACCACGATTCCCTGTGTGTGTGTGCAAACGACAGACCTGCGTTTCCCCCACCCTAGGTTAACCTAGCGGTTACAATTACTGTAGATTCACGACATATATCAGGGATACTGACAATACAACATGTGATCATCAAGGCCATTGAAATACCGCAAGAACTCATTTTATTTCTTTATATTCAAGGCCAAAGTTGATTTCCTTCCCCTACAGAGTGGGGATCCCGTGTTCGTCTTGTCCGAACAACTGCAGTAGAAACTTATGTGGTGAGTATTTCACATAATAATCATGTATACAATATTACTTCAAGTAACCAACACACTTCAGACCATAGTGAACCTCATTAGCCTTGACCCGTGCGACCTATGGTTACCCAGTGGTTTCCTGTGGATCCTACAGTATAATACCGGTGTTTTGTATTCACTCACTCCCTCGCTCGATGAACGACTAAGTGAGTAGAAAGAGCGAGTGAGTGATGGGATAATATAGTAATGTATGTGTTATACTCTTTAGATACCCAACTCCGCGTGAAAAATATGTCGAATTTCTGTCAGAAAACCCCATCTGGTCGAGTTAATATACTCGAAACAAGAGATACAGCTGTGACCAGAATCTATGGAGCAAAACTGTTTACGATGACATTTATCAGCGAACGTAGTGTGGGAAATCATGCATATGTATTCTTTTGAGCATGCCAACATTAATCTTTCCCCGAGATGTAACTGTTTTGGTGTTATATTCAGTGGCGGACTGCCTACGAAACTACAGCTACACCGTTAAACAACATCAGCTTCGTCTTCGGAATCACTGATGAGATCGATGGCAATCTCAGTAAACTCAGATATAATATAACGGAATATTATATCTGAATTCAGCCCTATATAAATCCCGTGCGAGTTGAAACTACTATTGTTAGCCAATCAGATGGATAGCTGGTTGTAACTATTTCAAAATCACGCCCACATTAATTACACATGGTAGCTCGTGGTCTAATATATAAACATTATCCCCAAACAGTTTCCAAATAAGGCATCATTTCCTGGCAGGGTCCGTAAACATCAGAGAGTTTACTCCCGCCGAAAAGTCTGGCTTTGTTAGGGGTAGAAAATATCAAAAGATTGTGCCGTGCGAAAATGTTAATCTCCTTGAAGTAAACGTCAATCATTGTCAGAGCGAAAAGGTTAAAATGGTCGTGATTGGTTGATTATGGGATCTCGTAGAATATCGGCGAACATTTTGCACGAAGTTTTCATAGCGTTACGTCTAGATGGTATTCCCCTGATTTGCCATCTTGGTTTACCTAGATTGAGATCGATGGGACAATTTACTCCAAACGCTCAGCGACTTACCCTGAAAACAGTGGATAATAAGTTTCGTGCCTTCGCTGGTATATTAACCAGGTTAGACACAGGCCAATACCAATTGGTGATTTGATGGACGTTGCTAATGAAAGAATATGTGACGGCAATACGGGAAAATCAGATTTTTCTTGAAGTTTATATACTGAAATAACAGCCTGGAAAAAATTGCGATGCTCCGTTGTATAAAAATGGATATATGATTGATCAAAATGTGCTCCCTGGGCATTTACAGTGAGGATTTTCTCTTGTAGCAAAAATATGACGCCTCAAACCAAAATAATTTTGCCACAGAATATATTAGGAAGTTTGTTTATTGGAATGAACCAGTAATGGTTTTGATTTGAGGTGTCATATTTTTGCCACAGGAGAAAATCTTCCATGAAAATGGCCCCAAAATATCAAAATAAGCGGGGGGCACATTTTGATCAATAATATCTCCATTTTTATGTAACTGAACAAGGAGATATTTAATTAAGTAAACTTCATGAACAATCTTATTTGGCAGGTTTCGAGTGAAACAAAAAATCGGCTTCATTACAGTCACACACAAAGGAGTTTTTCGTATGTAAATGGCACATATCCTTTAAAACCATCTTACATGTCAAATGCTGGCATGGCCGGTACTGAAAGCTGTATGTCATCTATCTGACCCAGCATCTCTGTCCTCGAGAAAATGCGTCTTGTGATATGGCCTCAACTTGTCAATGCTTCGTCCATTTCAACAATACTATCGACAGACAACAAATCCATACTTGATAGAAAGAGGATAATATCCTCAGAACCCGGATTGTTTCATTCGAGCTGTCTATGAAACTGTAAGTAGAATCTATGGCTGACTAGTAGTAGGGAAAACATGAATAGACTCACATTGACCTCTTTGCACTTAAACTTGTGGCTGTCATGTGGCCATCACGTGATCAACGCATGTACTCACTTGTTCTGGGTGGGCTCTCGACAGGTGGCGTTGTGGTTATGGACTGCATCAGCATTGGCTGGGTGCCAAGTTTTATATAGTTCTTTAACCTTGTATTCCTCCACGGTGATGCGGTCATGTCTGGCGGTGATGCGGTCTGCCTCCGCGGAGAAAAAGTAGTCCCCAGACTTCAAATACGCTGCATGGTCCGATTGGGTCGTATGAGGTATCAATGTGAAGCATTCGTGAAGGGGCATCTGATGGGCTGGGTGTGGGGTGGAAATATTGTCATTCTGCGCATGCGCGGTGGACAAAGGGTATGGAAATAGACGTTTTGGGATCTGGGTGAGCCACTAGTTGTCCGATGGAGTCGTATGAGGTATCAATGTGAAGCATTCGTGAAGGAGCATCCGACGTCATTCTGCGCATGCGCGGTGGACAAAGGGTATGGAAATAGACGTTGTGGGATCTAGGGGAGCCCCTAATGGACCGATGGTGTCGTATGAGGTATCAATGTGAAGCATATGTGAGGGGGCATCCGCCTGGACTAGTGTGTCGTCCGTTGTCAACATTTTGCGCATGCGCAAACAGGGAATTGTGGAAAGGGTATGGAATTATACGTTTTGGGGTCTAGGTGAGTCCCTCGTTGGCCGATGGGGTCGACTGAGGTATCGTTGTGAAGGATACACTTGAACTAGTGTGTCGGCCGTTTTCGGCAGACAGGGAATTTTGGGAAAGGGGTATGGAAATAGACGTTTTGGGTCCGAGGTGGGCCACTATTGGTCCTATGGAGTCGTATGAGGTATCAATGTGAAGCAGTCGTGAAGGAGGATCCGACGGGGTGGGTGGGACGTGGAACTGACGTCATTCTGCGCATGCGCAGTAGACAAAGTTTATTGGGTTGGTTCGAGTGAGGTATCAATGTGAAGCATATGTCAGGGGTCATCCGTCTGGACTAGTGTGTCGGCCGTGTTCGACATTCTGTGCATGCGCAGACAGGGAATTGTGGGAAAGTGCATTGGAAGGAACGTCTTGGGACCGAGGTGGGTCTCTAGTGGACCGATGGGGTCGAGTGAGGTATCAATGTGAAGCATATGTGAGGGGGCATCCGATGGGCTGGGTGTGGGGTTGGAAATCATCATTCTGCGCATGCGCAGTAGACAAAGAGTATGGAAATAGACGTTTTGGGATCTAGGTGAGCCCCTAACTGAGGTATCAATGTGAAGCAGTCGTGAGGGAGCATCCGCCTGGACTAGCGTGTCGTTCGTATTCAACATTCTACGCATGCGCAGACAGGGAATTATGGGAAAAGGGTATGAAAATAGACGTTTTGGGGTCTAGGTGAGTCCCTAGTGGGCCGATGGGATCGAGCGAGGTATCAATGTGAAGGATGCGTGAGGGGGCATCCGCCTGGACTAGTGTATCGTTCGTTTTCAACATTCTGTGCATGCGCTGAGAGGGAATTGTTGGAAAAGCGAATGGAAATAGACGTTTTGGGGTTTAGGTGGGCCACTATTGATCCGTTGGAGTCGAGTGAGGTATCAATGTGAAGCACACGTGAGGGAGCATCCGACTAGGTGGATGTGGGGTAGGAATATCGTCATTCTGCGCATGCGCAGGGAGGCCGTATTATGGAAATAGACATTTTGGGGCCGATATTGACCACTAGTGGTCCAAATGGGTTGTGCGAGGTGTCATAGTGAAGCTTTTGTGGGGTAGAGTCAGAATGGCGTGTTTTTTATTGCAAGTCGCGTCAATCTGCGCATGCGCAGTTGGGTGTAGTAAGTAAAGTGACCATTTTGGGGCATTGAAGGAAGGTATTTGGTGTAGAGATGGACCACTATTGCGCCGAATGCGTCGTGTGGGGTGTCATTTTGTAGCTCTCGGGGTGTAGACCCCGATTTGAAGGATGTCCACTGCATCTGGGACTTCATCGGTGACGTCATCAGTACGAGTAGTAGCCAAAGTGGGCGTTTTGGGGCGGTGAAGGAAGGTATTTGGTGTAGAATTTGACCATCCTTTGTCCGAATGCGGCGTGTGAAGTGGCATCTTGTAGCAACGCCCGCCAACGCCAAACTCAACGCTCCAACGCCCTGGTGAATTAGCCCCAAAGCTCTCATTTTTCTAGACACCAATACATCGAAATGCAGTGACGCCTGTCAATGACCGTCGTTACGTTCTAGCATAACACCTTGACGCCATGATATAGACAGGAGAGAGAACAACAACAACAAAGATGACAGAAGAGAGAACAACAACAACAACAAGTTTTTTCATATAGTTTATTCTCCCCCAATGTAACATCATACCCACGCTGGAGGAGCCGCGTTGGGTTTGTTTATAATACAAGTAGCCTCTTGTCCAATCAGAGCCCGCCATTTGGCACTGCATCTGTCATACTCGTTCTTGCCCGTTAGATGTATTCTCAGCTGCTCTTGTCCAATCAGAAGTTGCCATTTCAGAAAGTCCTATCTTCGGCCATGTTCGCTCTGAACCGTTTGTTCTAATCGTCATCGGGCAGGCCAGGATTCCGTTGAGGCAACATATCCTCAGATACTTGTTTGCGCATCCTGAGTATCTATCAGTGCATGGGTGAAGCATTCAGCCGATGGGGTGGTCGGTCAGCTTGGTAACGAAAAACATGACATTGGTCATCCTCTCCACTGTCCACTTGTTGTTGGGACGTTGTTGTTGGGCATCCAAGGCATCCACGGTGTCCAGTTTCTCCAGTATCGTCTCCAGCGACGACCTATCCGTGATGGTAAACGGTTGGTCAAATACCCGGATGTTACTGCTCGGATAAAGGTATCGGACTTGGTCTGTCTCCTTATGCTGCAGCACATAACCAAACTCCAAATTTAATTTGAAGGACGTAGCTTGGTCATTGAAGATGGCTTCCACGTAGCTGCGTAAACGGGCAAGGTCGGTCAGTCGGAAATTGTAGATATCTTGAATAGGGCGATGACGGTGGAAACAGTGCCGTATCATGGGCCAATGGCGCCGATAGATGTCACTCACTGGATGGTCTTCGTGTAACAGATCGCTAGGAACATCCACCGCATCTTCTAGAAAATGTTCGTTGTTGTCAGGCGTATGACTCGAAACAGTAATGCTAGGGGCCGGCTGGATATCTAGGCTCTTCTGAACTGTGGGTATAGGCGGGCTCTCCGTGATCGCATCACCAGTGGCATTCGTCTCCCAGGGCTCATCTTCAATAGGTCTGACCCTCCTGGGTGCCTCTTTAGTGGGAAGTTGTCGATCATACCGTGGTGACGGACCATGAATCAAACGCTGATGACGTCTTAACTGACTGGGTCGTTTGAAGAGTTCACCACATTCAGTACATTGTTCCATCGCGCCCTCGTGGAATGAACGTTCGATCTTCCCGATCAAATGACCGTGCGCAAGTTATACAAGTATACCGTGCGCCGTTGTGGATGGAGGACTCGTGCCGTCGCAAATCTTCTGGGCGAGTAAATGGCTTCAGGCAGGCCGAACAAGAGAACATGTCGGCTGCGTATCAGAAAATGCTGAAGATTCCCACCTACGGCCACATTTATAAGCCCGCAGCCCACAAGAACTCTCCTACGTTGTTCTCCCCACCAATCAGCGCATCGCTGTCCTGTACTTGTCACATGTCTACATACACACCGTAACATGCAAAAACTTGTAACAAAATGTATCATACCATATATGTTCTGTATTATACCATATCTGTCCAGTATTATACCGAATCTATGCTGTTTTATACCATATCTGTCCTGTATTATACCATATATGTCCTGTATTAGACAATATCTTCCCTGTATTTAATGTACATGTACTCTGCGCATGTCCATGTATTCTGTGCATAGCCATGCACATGTACTATGTGAATGTACATGTACTATTTGCCTGTACATGTAATCTGTTCATGTACATGTACTCTGTCAATACACATGTTCCTTGTTCAGATAAATGTACTCTGTGCATGTCATTCTACATGTACTCTGTTCACGTCCATGTGAACATACTCTGTTCAAAACCATTTACATACTCTCTCTCCATATCGCTATATAGCTGAAATATTGCGGAATGCGACGTTAAACCTTAATTCTCTCTCTCTCTCTCTCTTTCACAATGAGCATGTACTCCGTACAACGTCGCATGATGTAATCATTTTATTATTCCCTCCAGTACATTGTGTTTACAATACAATTAGCCTCTTGTCCAATCAGAGGCCGCCATTTGCATCTGTCATATTCGTTCTTGTCCGTTAGATGTATTCTCGGCTGTCCAATCAGAAATCGCCGTTTCAGAAAGTTCCATCTTTGATCGGTGTGACCTAATATGATTCTTACTCATTCATTCATCCGTCTGTACATATGTTAGAAGTCTCTCTTTCAAGATAATTGCGGCCATATTTTTCCATACAAGTAAAAAACGGCCTTTGGTGGCAAGCTCTCACTTCGCCCACTGTAAAATCTCCTCTCTCCTCGTGCAAAGATCACACCCGGCCAAGGGTACACCTTCAAGGCAGGTCAGGCATCGCTGGCGATGGTAGCGGACATCTCCGGGCTCTCCACTGGTTGAGCTGTAACCCACATTGAAGAAATGATCTATCATTTCCATAGTTATGGGCGGGTATATTTTGGTAACTCTTTTGGGGAGTCGAGCGGGAACCGGCACCTGTTCGTCAATCTTCCACGATTGCTCGTCTGCCTTGGAATTGGCTGGCTTTTCCATTTGATCGGGTCTGGTACAGGTTTTGAGAAATGTACATCTAGCATGCGTGTTTCCGTATTAATAGTTAGAGGGGAAGAGAAGAGGGTAGGTGACCGTCCTATCAACCAATCAGAAGCCACCATTTCAGAAAGTTTAATCTTCGTTCAGTGTAACCTAAACTTATGCGGGCAATCTATGATACTGAAGCTCGGAGCTCTTCTCCCATTCAACACTGGGATCAATTCCCATCGGCTCTTCAATTCGCGGCGGCGGATCGATCTCGATGGGTTCTTCCATTCTCAGGTGCATTCTCATAGAAACTGAAATATCCGGTCTCGAGAGTGGCGAGCGTGATCCGTGTATGACATTTTGGTGACGCCTCAATTGACTGGGATGCGTGCACGTGTGTGACAACGTAAACTGTCCAGGCGATGAAAGCGCTTCGAGCAAGTTGTGCAAAAGAACATATCGGCTGTGGATCTGGAAATGATGAATGCCGTAAAATTCTGGCTCTTATAAGCCAACATAGGAGTACCCGGATGTTCTACAGTCCCGAATGTTCCACAGTCCCGGATGTACAAGAACCCGGATGTACACGGATGTAAAAGTCCCCCGATGTAAAAGTGCCCGGATGTTGACGAATGTTCCACCATCCCGGACTTCTATCAGATCCAGATTCTCTTTCGGAAGATATGGAGGCTCTGAAGAGCCGCTCTTTTTCTGTCGCTGTTAGACGGAACTGTCATTGCCACAGCGTCAGTGTCAATAGGGCAAAGACCATGGCGAGGCCAACGAGGCCTTTTCCCACAATTCCCTGCCTGCGCATGCGCAAAATGTTGAACACGAACGACACACTAGTCCAGGCGGATGCTCCCTCACCACCGCTTCACATTGATACCTCACTCGACTTCATCGGCCCATTAGGGGCTCAACTAGATCCCAAAACGTCTATTTCCATACTCTTTGTCTACTGCGCATGCGCAGAATGATGATATTCCAACCCCACACCCAGCCCATCGGATGCCCCCTCACATATGCTTCACATTGATACCTCATACGACTCCATCGGACCACGAGTGGCCCACCCAGGCCCCAAAACGTCTATTTCCATACCCTTTGTCCAGCGCGCATGCGCAGAATGACGATATTTCAACCCCACACCCAGCCCATCAGATGCCCCATTTTCCCACAATTCCCTGTTTGCGCATGCGCAGAATGTTGACAACGGACGACGCACTAGTCCAGGCGGATGCCCCCTCACATATGCTTCACTCCATCGGCCCATTAGGTACTCCCCTAGAGTACGTCTATTTCCATACCCTTTGTCTACTGCACATGCGCAGAATGACGATATTCCAACCCCACACTCACCCCGTCGGATGCTCCTTCACGAATGCTTCACATTGGTACCTCATATGACCCAATCGGACCATGCAGCGTATTTGAAGTCTGGGGACTACTTTTTCTCCGTGGCGGCAGACTGCATCACCGCCAGACATGACCGCATCACCGTGGGGGAATACAAGGTCAAAGAACTATATAAAACTTGGCACCCAGCCAATGGTGATGCAATCCATAACCACAACGCCACCTGTCGAGAGCCCACCCAGAACAAGTCAGTACATGCCTTGATCACGTGATGGCCGCATGACCGCCACAAGTTTAAGTGCAAAGAAGTCAATGTGAGTCTATTCATGTTTTCCCTACTACTCTGCCTATTCGTGGATTTAAACCCGCATACAGCCGAAGTTATCCGATTGATAATGAACTAACCCGCAGGCAAGAGTATCCGGGAACCTACACGTCATCCATGAAACGCTACCCTCATGCAGTGTGAGGTTCGCTCAAGTTCTCCGAAGTCGACGGCAATGTATATTTACGCTGCCATGAAAAGTCGAAACGGCAACGAGGCAGCTCAGACCGTTACAGCAGTTAGCCGAATCCACACAAATTCGTATGGTTCACGTGATTGCAAAGCGGCTTCGGCAGTCAAAGATGCAAGAAGCTTGTGCCTGATTCATCGACCTTGGACTACCGTGTTGAGTGGTCCACAGACAACGCGTTATACAACAGCCGTTATGGTGAACATAGACGTTCTAGTTTTTAAATGGATATTATATCTAATGTATTAGGAGAACATTTTCTGTTAACAGAGCTATTTGAAAATAACTGAATGTAACTGAATTAACGAATAGCAATGCCTAACGAGCGTGACGTGTTTGGTCTTTACCCCGCTTCAGACAAGATCGTCCAATGAAAACGAGCCAACACTGTCACATGGTCGCCCGATATTTTTCCATTCACTGCAGTCGGTTGTAATAGGGAAATCCCGAGATCAAACTTTCTGATCGTGAAAGGCGCAAAACGACGTATTATCATCGTGACGTATTACCCTCGTGACGTATTACCCTCGTGACGTTGGGCCAAGGTTAGGCATCGGGCAATGCTTCAACATTGGCAGTACCGCAACCAGCTTGAAATATATATCATACACTCTCAAAACGCAAACGTTAGATTTAACATCTAGAGGGATGGAGGAGGGAAAACATTTAGAAAGTGTTGTATTCACCACTTTTAAGTGTTAAATGCAATTTTTTAAGCTGTTGCATCCAACACTTAAAAGTGGTGAAACAACACTTTCTAAATGCTTTCCCTCCTCCAACCCTCTAGATGTTAAATCTAACATTTTCGTGTTAAGAGTGATAGTGGCTTTCAAGATGCTGAAAATCCAAACAACTTGAAGATGTTATCGCCTATGCATTTGCAAACAAAAGGCATCGCCTGTATAATTCCACGAATAAAATAACAAAGCATTACAAATGTAAAGAAATGGTTCGTTGCCTAACGTCAGTGTTAAGTCAGTGTCATTGACGTCGTTTCGCGTCTCTTGCGGATGAATTCGACCTAGGTCGTATTCGTAGCGAGTAAGTAAATCGCGTCGATCACACGTTGGGTTTCATTTGAACTTTACAATTTTATTTGTAATAAAGGCGAGCATCAGTACGGTAGCTGTAGTTCTAAATTAGCTAATTCTAATTCGCTAATGAATAATGCAATCGTTCACATGCAGTTTACGTTTTGTGTGCAGCAACAAGAACATTAAGCCTTGTTCACAAGCGATCGTTTCACCCCGAATTCTTTCCAGTGACATTCAGAACCTTAGAAAGTGACTTGATCGGGATAAATTCGTTACACGGTTTATGAGAGACCCAATACAGAAACATATGGAGTCAGTGAAATTTATAAATTATACTGACCCCATATATTTCTGTACTGGATCACTGAGAAATTTTACTGATCCCATATATTTATGTATTGAGTCACTGACACTTACTGACAACATATATTTCTGTATTGAGTCACTGACAAAGTTTACTGACCACATCTATTTCTGTATTGGGTCACTGATAAAGCGTGTAACTAATAATGTCACTTCCGGTGGTGTGCCGCTCTATAATCCATCGGCGGTTTGTCTGATTGCCAATCACTGACTGCAGATTACGTATCTCCGGTCTCTTTTTTTCTTGCTCGTATCAAGTACTGAACCAGCTGTTTGATTTCATGTATCAAATCTTATACCCCAAATGGCATATTCATCAATGAATAAGGGCATATAGGATTTTCTGCAATATGTAATGAACAAAATAAAGCAGGCATTCGACCATATTAATGGTCACCTTACTTTAAATTTTATTTATTTTAGCAACCAATGATGGTGCCCAAAGTTGCTCATTTCTCGGAATCCTTCATTGCCAACCTTGCACGTCAAACTCTAAATAAGGGTAATATACTTGGTTTAACATTGTAGATTGTGGAGGCAGATATTGCTTCAACGATGGCACCATGGATATGGATACTTGTACGTGCAAGTGTGTATTCCCCTTTCGTGGTGACATGTGCCTTGATGGTAAGTCCACATAAATTCCCCTTTCGTGGTGACATGTGCCTTGATGGTAAGTCTACATATATTCCCCTTTCGTGGTGACATGTGCCTCGATGGTAAGTCCACATGTATTCTAATTTTGTGGTAACATGTGCCTCGATGATAAGTCCACATGTATTCCCCTTTCGCGGTAACATTTATCTCTATGGTAAGACCACAAGCGTTCTCCTGTCGTGGTGACATGTGTATCGATGGTAAGTAAACATGTATTCCCCTTTCGCAGTGACATGTGTCTCGATGTTAAGTCTACATGTATTCCCCTTTCGTGATGACATGTGTCTCGATTGTAAGTCTACATGTATTCCCATTTCGTGGTGACATGTTTCTCGATGTTAAGTCTACATGTATTCCCATTTCGTGGTGACATGTTTCTCGATGGTAAGTCCAACATGTATTCCCCATTCGTGGTAACATGTGCCTCGATGGTAAGTCCTCAAGTATTCCCCTTTCCTGATCAAATGTGTCTTGATGGTAAGTCCACAAGTATTCCCCTTTCCTGGTCAAATGTGTCCCGATGGTAAGTCCACATGTATTTCCCATTCGTGGTGACATGTGTCTCGATGGTAAGTCGACAATTTTTCTTGGCAGATCCCAATGAGCTTCATCACTCTTATTCGTCCGACTTCTTCATAAAATTCGTCTATATACACCTTAGCAGTGAATTTGGCCATGTAGCCCACCAGTACATAGAACGTAAGCCTTTATTCATATTTTACGTCTACTCAGCCAGAAAAATGGTGTTGGCCCAACACTTTGGTGTTGAAGGCTGGTCAGTACCATTAAGTGGGGTTGAGAAATGGTTTTGACGAATGTGAACACAAAAAGCGGTGTTGAGGTCAGTTCAACGCAATGATGTTGGCTCAACACCATAGTGATAAATGATATAACTGGCTCAGTACCAATAAATGGTTTGGTGACATATGGTGGAGGTCTAACTTCAACACCATTTGTGCTCAACATCTTTTTTTGTGTTTAATAACACAATTTTTCTGGCTGTGGAGTATATACTCCTTCAAATCTCAAACGTTACGTAGAATATGCTCCATTGTCGACCAGAACGTTCAAATTTCGTGGAACGCTGCAATTGGTTAGACAACATGTTGCAGAAAGTTACTGGTCACACATCGCGAGGGCACAGGTTAACTGACAAACGAAGTGTTCACTCACTCCGGTTACGATGGACTGTCGGTTAAACATATATGATGAAGTAGGAATTGTGTCTTGAACACTATTATTTTTCATGAAATTAAATCCAGTGATAGAATGGCGAGATTACCTTCCTTCTCAATCGTCACACTCTTGCGTTGCTGACTCGATGTCTTACACTAGGGTTAACGGGTTGCATTCCCACATAGGGATCACCCTCACAGCATGCACCAGGTCAAAATTGCCGGAGTGGTAAATACGAAAGTGTATCGTTTGTGGTCGGCGTGGGCGTAGTCTGATATATACATCTAGTTTTTTAAAGTAGGCGAAGATTTTCATGTTTCAGTGGAATGTACGGAATTGAAAGCAGTCCGTGAAAAATAGTTGCCACGATATCTTTGTAGATATGTTTCTGTTATAAAATTAGAAAATTTACTGACTGTTGAAAGTCCATAATCTTGGGTTGCTTGGGATTGCGTTTCATCCACTTCTGCTTAAAGGTGATGTCAAATGGTGACAAAATCTGAAATTGTTTTCGGCCAATAACTTGAGAACTGCATGCTCATCGGATTCTTCTCAAATTTAGCATGCATGCATTATGCCAGGAGATGTTGCATACATGTAGGAATGCCTTTCACTCACTTGCACTTACAGGTGGCGCCACCTGGTGGCAAAATCCCAAATTTGTTTCCGGATAATACCATGGCATAAGATGTCGCTTCGCCCACTTGCGCCTACACGTGGCGCCAGCTAATGTTAAAATCAAAATTTGTTTCCGGCAATTAACTTGAGAACTGCTCATTGGAATCTCCTCAAATTTACCATGCATGTACCATCCCAGGACCCAAGGTGACAATTTCCAGTCTCTCTCCATATATGAATTATGAAGGATTGCCGCAACATTATTGCAAACGGAGTGTTCCTATAAGTAATGAAATCTGTATAAAATTCCTACACGGATATCAGAGGCAATGGGTATATTTATGGACACATTGCAAAAAAAAATGCCCGCTTACACGTTTGCCAGTTAAAGGAGAAGAAAACATGCGACTAATGTATACACTGAACGAAAGATCTATCTCTCCCGTATCCAGAAATGTAAGCAAATACTTTTTGCGATTTTTTCTACTCGATTAAATCGGCGTTCAACCTGCGCATCGTTGTCTCTCTCGGGTCCTCTAAGCGTGTGACGTCACCCGGGCCTCGCCGCTCTCTAGCTGCTTCAGTACATCTGCTTTCAACATTGAGAACCGATGAAATGTCACGGTCTTTGGAAGGTTTGGATTCCCAGTTGTTAGAACAGCCATGATGTCCGTGTATTTGCGGAATATTGGCACACTACCACTGTCAAATTATAACAGTATACAAGATCTAAACCTGCAGTCCCGAGAGCTTCTCATACTTTAACTTACAGGGCGGAAGTGAGTATGAGCCCGGCTGACGTCACGCAGCGATGCTCACCATATGTTTTCGGCATTTCTGATTGGTTAAAATAGACGCAAGCTCTTGTGATGGCGGCACTTATGAATCTGTCCAAAGGCTCTAGTTTTTGATGTTTCGATAGATCGGGGCTAAAAAATCGCAAAAGTATTTGCTTACATTTTTGGATACGGGGGAGATAGATCTTTCGTTCAATGTATACATTAGTCACATGTTTTCTTCTCCTTTAAATACCTTTGGTGATATTTGATGATTCTGCTCCAAAGCTGTTCCCATAAGCTACTTATGATTTATTTTTATCGGTTACTTTGTGAAGAAGAGACAAAGTTATTTGACGATGACGTTAATATTATTTTCTTGTAAAAGCTGTTAAGTTTCAGAAAATAACTATTTTATATTCCAATTCTCTATTGCTGAGTTTTGTAGAATCCATAGTGGAGAGAAACCGTTTCACGCCCTCTCGCAACTGCTCCCGTCAGATAGGGTTAACCCTACTCAGATATTATATTGCCCTTACTCCTTGAGACAGGGGCCTGAACTGCCCACAATATATCCCGGAGTCAAGCCGGAAAAAGATAAAAAAAAAAAAATCCACAGTGACGTCATACATGTTCTAGAAAATATATACATTTTGGGGTTCATTTCTTGGTCAGATTTTCCGACTGTTTTATTTTTGCAACGTTCTCCACAAAAAACTACAGAGTAAATCAGGCAATAATTATCTACTGTGAAATAAAGTAATTTTGGGGTACTTTCTGTGCGTACAAAAGCAAAATTGTTGAAGAGAACGACGTAAACGCAACTTTTCAGTCACACTCTCATGGACGCCATTTCATATTTACCCATAATCCTCTGCTCAGAGAGATCTGCAATTAAGCTCAAAATGAACCCAGTATGTCATGCTATAAAGTCATGGGGTGTCAGCTTTTACCCTTTTTTGTCGTTTAATAGATGGTGTAGAATGTTTGATAGGGAAACATAATGCTTTCCACCCTCTTGATCTAGTCGGTTGAAATTGAGCAAATTCCAGACTGGATAAGGCTAAACGCTCGTTTTGTCTGGTATTAAGTTGGGTCCATACTTCATGTAAGAAAGCACGAGAGAGATATCCTCTCCTTATTGGCGTTTACGCCAATGGCATTCAACTTTAATAGGGTGGGTGGGTGGGTGGGTGGTGGTGGTTGGAGACCGTGATACATGGACATTGAACAAGGAGTATTTCTGTGACCGGCAGAATGAAGCGACAGAATGGCCGTATGCTGTCTGTTTTGGGGGAGACGTCAGAATGGCAGAATGAAAATCGTGGCCGTGTAGGCCTTCTTTTATTTTGGCGACGGCACTATGGCACAATGAAGCTCTCTCAATTTATCAAGTATTTACAAATAGGACTATTACTGTGGCCGGCAGAATGAAGCGGCAGAATGACCGTAGTCTCCCTTATTTGGGGAAGACGGCAGAATGGCACAATGAAAATTATGGCCTTGTACTCGTTTTTTTTTATCACGGCAGAATGTCTCAATTAAACTTTCTCAATTGATCAACTATTTAATTAGTCTTTTTTTTATCACGGCAGAATGATCCAACCGATCCAATTCAACATTTCCAACTTATCATCTATTTAAAATATAAAAACTAGAAGGATTTCTCTTTTTTTTTGGGTGCACGGCACAATGTCACTTTCTCAATGTATCAAGTATTTAAAATACAAGGATTTCTGTGATCGGAAGAATGAAGTGACAGACTGACCGTACTCTTTGTTAATTTTTTTTAGACACAAAATGTGTCAATGTTACATACATATATGTAGGAGGATTTGACATCGATTGAAAAATGTAGGCCTACATATACAGCAAGGCTACCAAAGAGCTCGCCTGGTATTTCCTTCCGATATGTATTATTCTTTCCTTGCCATGCTTCATCCACTCCAGTTGTGTACCAATTCATAAACATCCCCTCCATCGTGAAATGATGGACAATGTGTATGGCATGTGTATGGCAAGTTTAGGCTCAATTGTTTTACTTAATTGGAAAGTAAAGCAGAGCCTGTGTTCAGTGATCCGTCAGTTCAGCTACTTGGATAGTTTCTTTGGTCGCTGTTCTATCTCTTAATCTGCATGCATGCGAGACCTTGGAAAGTAAAGCAGAGCCTGCTACCCGAAATAAATGGAGTGATTGCATGCGGATTGCATGCAGATCGCATGCGGATCGCCTTCCGCATGCATTCCCTATGCCATCCATGCCATCCATGTGATCATTAAGCGCTCTATGCGCTCATTTTGCAATGATGATGCTATCCAATCAATCATTCTTGACAGGATGAAGCGCTCTATGCGCTCATTTTGCCATCATTATGCTATCCAACTGATCACTTTTGCCCAAATGTGTTAACCATGCAATCATTTATGTGATCTGAGTGATCATTTTCTTATCATCAAGCGATCCTTACATCTTCTTTCCAAAGTCCAAGTGATCGGACGAAAAACTTTCTAAGTCCAAGCAATCCAAAATGATCGCTTAAATGATCGCTTGGTGTCCGTCTCCAGACCAACAGATGGTTTTGATTTTATAGACCATTAATCACCGATCTCCATGGAAACCCCGCCAAATTTAAAGGGGGATACTATCATATGACCAGATTTCAAATTTTAACCACCACCACCATGCAGTAGCAGTATTTTCTTTAGCTGCAGTTTTGGATATTTCACATTGGATATAGCCTAAAATGCTCAACCAGAATTGAAGAACACAACATGATATACTGGTGTGAGGTTTTTAGCTGGCAGAAACATAGAAAGAGAAGTTATTTGTAGTGATTTCTTTGATGTGAGGAATACACAATTTGCACAGTTCTTGGTCCGGACAGCAGGGCCACTCGATCCACTCCAGAGACAATGGATCACAGTGTATTTCCACATAAATCTACTAAGATATTAAGATTTGATGGTAAGTCTGTCATTCTGTGAATTACTCACTAGCTTGAAGGTCACTCTACAGTTTGAAAAATTGCCATTATACACTTGGGATACATTCTGAATATATTTAAATTTTAGCATGTATGAATAATTTAAGTACATGTATTTCCACTTGCATTTACAATGTATTACTGAATTCATTAATGGTCAGTTTCAGGTCATTGATAAAGTTACATGTAGTTACTTGAAATGTTGGACCAATTTTGCTCTTCAGAAGGTTTGAACTGTACTGTATAAATAGCCGGCACAATTCATACAACCTCTACATATCTGTAGCTTACAATGTACTTTACATTTGCTCATTTAAAAGGTCAGTCATTTGATTTATGTGATTGCTAGTGTACAAGAGCTTTTGAATGCATGCGTGCGGAATGCATGCGGAATGCGTGCATGCTGATCATTCAATTATTAATGCCATGCGATCATTATAGCTTCCGCATGCATGCAGGATTTGGAGCGCTTCTGATCATTATGCCTTCCACACTTGGAAGGCATAATGATCGCATAATATGTACAGCAACTTGAAACAAGCGATCACTCGAGTGCATAATCATGAAGGTTCCAATTTAATGCATGCGGAATGCATGCGGATTGCAATCACACAAAAGCTGTAGGAATGCATTCCGCATGCGTTCCGAGCGCTAACTTTTTCGGGTAGGGTGTGTACTGATCCGCGAGTTCAGCTGCTTGGGTTCTAAAACTTAAGTATTTTGTGGAAAATACGTCTCGTCACAAATTATGTAAAGATTAGTTGTAAAAATATTTATTGTTATATAAATAGGCCGATTCTCTGCAAATGTTATCATTACCCGAACACATCCTCCAGTGCGGAGGCAAGGAGTAGGGGGAGGGGGCGGTGCGTCCCCCTGTCACCAGGTCTTAAATCCGAGAATGTCTCTTGATCAGTACTCCATTTCTGTGGAGTGTTTGTTGGCGGTTTCAAGTCATAAATCTTTAAGCCATCCGGAATGACCCGAATATTTAGGGGAACATATTTTCGAAGGATCTGGTCTGTTTGATGCTGTGTTTTGTATTGGTAATTTTGGTGCATCTTCCATGTAAGGATCACGAAATTGGCGAAGAGTGTCTTTTAGCGGCTTTTGAAACATTTCCATAAGGGGTCGGTGGTCGGGCTGAGAGTGGTAAATCACTTTGCCTGTCGGCCTATACTACTGCGGTAATGTATCTCTTCATAGAAACGGCGTTACGGCCTTTGGCAGTGTCAACCAGTGTTAGGGAGGAATGTATGTCAAGTCGAGTGTCAAAGCGGTGTTAGGGAGGAATGTACGTGAAGTCGAGTGTCAACCAGTGTTAGGGAGGAATGTATGTCAAGTCGAGTGTCAACGCGGTGTTAGGGAGGAATGTACGTCAAGTCTAATGTCAAAGCGGTGTTAGGGAGGAATGTGCGTGAATTCGAGTGTCAACCAGTGTTAGGGAGGAATGTATGTGAAGTCGAGTGGCAAAGCGGTGTTAGGGAGGAATGTACGTGAAGTCGAGTGTCAAAGCGGTGTTAGGGAGGAACGTATTTGAAGTCGAATGTCAAAGCGGTGTTAGGGAGGAATGTATGTGAAGTCGACTGTCAAAGCAGTGTTAGGGAGGAATGTATGTGAAGTCGAGTGTCAAAGCGGTGTTAGGGAGGAATGTATGTCAGGTCGAGTGTCAAAGCGGGATTAGGACTTAGGGTTAGGTATGCTTCATAACTATCAGGGTTTAGGGTCAGTTCAGCTATAGAAGTCAGATAATTTCTCCACCAAAGCGTAACTAGGGTAATGTCGAAGCTGGGTGTTAGGCATGAGTGTGCTTGAAGTTGACTTTCAAAGCACTGTTAGGAAGGAATATATCTGAAGTGCAGTGTCAAAGCGGTATTAGGGAAAAATGTACGTGCAATCGAGTGTCAAAGCTGTATTAGGGAGGAATGTATGTTTAGGTGAGTGTCAAAGCAGTGTCACGGAATGTATGTCAAGTCGAATGTCAAATTGTTGTTAGGGAGGAATGTACGTGGAGTCAAGTGTCAAAGCGGTGTTAGGGAGGAATGTATCTGAAGTCGAGTGTCAAAGCGATGTTAGGGAGGAATGTACGTCAAGTCGATTGTCAAAGCGGTGTTAGGGAGGAATGTACGTCAAATCGAGTGTCAAAGCGGTGTTAGGGAGGAATGTACGTGAAGTCGAGTGTCAACCAATGTTAGGGAGGAATGTATGTCACGTCGAGTGGCAAAGCGGTGTTAGGGAGGAATGTATGTGAAGTCGAGTGTCAAAGTGGTGTTAGGGAGGAACGTATTTGAAGTTGAATGTCAAAGCGGTGTTAGGGAGGAATGTATGTGAAGTTGACTGTCAAAGCGGTGTTAGGGAGGAATGTATGTGAAGTCGAGTGTCAAAGCGGTGTTAGGGAGGAATGTATGTAATGTTGAGTGTCAAAGCGGTATTAGGACTTAGGGTTAGGTATGCTTCATAACTATCAGGTTTAGGGTCATTTCAGCTATAGAAGTCAGATAATTTCTCCACCAAAGCGTAACTAGGGTAATGTCGAAGCTGGGCGTTCAGCATGAGTGTGCTTGAAATTGACTTTCAAAGCACTGGTAGGAAGGAATATATCTGAAGTGCAGTGTCAAAGCGGTATTAGGGAAAAATGTACGTGTAATCGAGTGTCAAAGCTGTATTAGGGAGGAATGTATGTTTAGGTGAGTGTCAAAGCAGTGTCACGGAATGTATGTCAAGTCGAATGTCAAATTGTTGTTTGGGAGAAATGTATGTGGAGTCAAGTGTCAAAGCGGTGTTAGGGAGGAATGTATGTGAAGTCGAGTGTCAAAGCGGTGTTAGGGAGGAATGTACGTCAAGTCGAGTGTCAAAGCGGTGTTAGGGAGGAATGTATGTCAAATCGAGTGTCAACGCGGTGTTAGGGAGGAATGTACGTGAAATCGAGTGTCAACCAGTGTTAGGGAGGAATGTATGTCAAGTCGAGTGGCAAAGCGGTGTTAGGGAGGAATGTATGTGAAGTCGAGTGTCAAAGTGGTGCAAGGGAGGAATGTATTTGAAGTCGAGTGTCAAAGCGGTGTTAGGGAGGAATGTATGTAATATTGAGTGTCAAAGCGGTATTAGGACTTAGGGTTAGGTATGCTTCATAACTATCAGGTTTAGGGTCATTTCAGCTATATAAGTCAGATAATTTCTCCACCAAAGCGTAACTAGGGTAATGTCGGAGCTGGGCGTTCAGCATGAGTGTGCTTGATGTTGACTTTCAAAGAACTGTTAGGAAGGAATATATCTGAATTGCAGTGTCAAAGCGGTATTAGGGGAAAATGTACGTGCCATCGAGTGTCAAAGCTGTATTAGGGAGGAATGTATGTTTAGGTGAGTGTCAAAGCAGTGTCACGGAATGTATGTCAAGTCGAATGTCAAATTGTTGTTAGGGAGAAATGTATGTGGAGTCAAGTGTCAAAGCGGCGTTAGGGAGGAATGTATGTGAAGTCGAGTGTCAAAGCGATGTTAGGGAGGGATGTACGTCAAGTCGAGTGTCAAAGCGGTGTTAGGGAGGAATGTATGTCAAATCGAGTGTCAAAGCGGTGTTAGGGAGGAATGTACGTCAAGTCGAGTGTCAACCAGTGTTAGGGAGGAATGTATGTCAAGTCGAGTGGCAAAGCGGTGTTAGGGAGGAATGTATGTGAAGTCGAGTGTCAAAGTGGTGTTAGGGAGGAATGTATTTGAAGTTGAATGTCAAAGCGGTGTTAGGGAGGAATGTATGTGAAGTCGACTGTCAAAGCTGTGTTAGGGAGGAATGTATGTGAAGTCGAGTGTCAAAGCTGTGTTAGGGAGGAATGTATGTAATGTTGAGTGTCAAAGCGGTATTAGGACTTAGGGTTAGGTATGCTTCATAACTATCAGGTTTAGGGTCATTTCAGCTATAGAAGTCAGATAATTTCTCCACCAAAGCGTAACTAGGGTAATGTCGAAGCTGGGCGTTCAGCATGAGTGTGCTTGAAGTTGACTTTCAAAGCACTGTTAGGAAGGAATATATCTGAAGTGCAGTGTCAAAGCGGTGTTAGGGAAAAATGTATGTGGAGTCGAATGTCAAAGCAGTCTTAGGGTTGCATTGTACGTGAAGTCCAGTGTCAACCGGTGTTAGGGAGGAATGTATGTAAAGTCGAGTGTCAAAGCGGTGTTAGGGAGGAATGTACGTCAAGTCAAGTGTCAAAGCGGTGTTAGGGAGGAGTACGTCAAGTCAAGTGTCAAAGCGGTGTTAGGGAGGAATGTATGTCAGGTCGAGTGTCAAAGCGGGATTAGGACTTAGGGATAGGTATGCTTCATAACTATCACGTTTAGGGTCATTTCAGCTATAGAAGTGCAGTGTCAAAGCAGTGTTAGGGAAAAATGTACGTTGAGTCGAATGTCAAAGCGGTGTTCGGGATGAATGTATGTGAAGTCGAGTGTGAAAGCGGAGTGAGGGAGTAATGTACATGAAGTCGACTGTCAAAGCGGTGTTAGGGAGGAATGTACGTCAAGTCGAGTGTCAAAGCGGGATTAGGACTTAGGGTTAGGTATGCTTCATAACTATCAGGGTTTGGGTCAGTTCAGCTATAGAAGTCAGATAATTTCTCCACCAAAGCATAACTAGGGTAATGTTGAAGCTGGGTGTTAGGCATGAGTGTGCTTGAAGTTGACTTTCAAAGCACTGTTAGGAAGGAATATATCTGAAGTGCAGTGTCAAAGCGGTATTAGGGAAAAATGTACGTGCAATCGGGTGTCAAAGCTGTATTAGGGAGGAATGTATGTTTAGGTGAGTGTCAAAGCAGTGTCACGGAATGTATGTCAAGTCGAATGTCAAATTGTACCTTGTATAGTGTAATAGCTAATTATTTAGCAACTATCTCCAATTAGAAAGCAGGATTGGCTTTGATTGTGACGTTGCAAAGTGACGCTCTCAAGAAAAACATCTTCATTCTGACGCACTTCATTGTGACGTTACAGGGTTAGGCTCACCCTTTCGTTCCATTCTGCCGGTTCAAAGTGCCGGCAGAAGAAAAGTCTCTGATTTTCCATTGTGCCGCTGCATTCTGCCGTAAAGAACTAAAGTGACTGTGTTTCATTGTGACGCTGCAGCGTCAGTACGAAAAAAGATGGTCTTAAATTTTTCATTGTGACGTGCCATTCTGCCGTACCGAGAAAAAGTAATGTTTCTGATGATCAATTAAACACTTTATTTCCTTCCATTCTGTCGCTTCAAAGTGCCGGCAGAAAGAAAGTCTTTCATTTTCCATTGTGCCGTTCCATTCTGTCGTAGACGGAAAAAGTGATTGTGTTATATTGTGATGCTGGTAAGCAGGATTGACTTTGATTGTGACGTTGCAAAGTGACGCTCTGATGAAAGACATGTTCATTCTGACGCACTTCATTGTGACGTTACAGGGTTAGGCTCTCTTCCATTCTGTCGCTTCAAAGTGCTGGCAGAAAGAACGTCTTTCATTTTCCATTGTGCCGTTCCATTCTGCCGTAGAGGGAAAAAGTGATTGTGTTATGTGATGCTGAGAAGCAGGATTTACTTTGATTGTGACGTTGCAAAGTGACGCTCTGAAGAAAGACATGTTCATTCTGACGCACTTCATTGTGACGTTACAGGGTTAGGCTCACCCTTCCTTCCATTCTGCCGGTTCAAAGTGTCGGTAGAAGAAAATTCTCTCATCTTCCATTGTGTCGCTGCATTCTGCCGTAAAGAGGTAAAGGGACTGTCTTTCATTGTGACGTTGCAGCGTCGGTTCGAAAAAATATGGTCTTAAATTTTTCATTGTGTCGTTCCATTCTGCCGTACTGACAAAACAGGTACCTTGTATAGCAACTACCTCCAATTAGAAAGCAGGATTGGCTTTGATTGTGACGTTGCAAAGTGACGCTCTCAACAAAGACATCTTCATTCTGACGGACTTCATTGTGACGTTACAGGGTTAGGCTCAACCCTTCCTTTCATTCTGCCGGTTCAAAGTGCCGGCGGGCAGAAAGAGAGAGAGTCTTTCATTTTCCATTGTGCCGTTCCATTCTGCCGTAGAGGGAAGAAGTCATTGTGTTATATTGTGATGCTGGTAAGCAGGATTTGACTTTGATTGTGACGTTGCAAAGTGACGCTCTCAAGAAAGACATGTTCATTCTGATGCGCTTCATTGTCACGTTACAGGGTTAGGCTCACCCTTCTTTCCATTCTGCCGGTTCAAAGTGCCGGCAGAAGAAAACTCTCTGATTTTCCATTGTGCCGCTGCATTCTGCCATACCGAGAAAAGGTCATGTTCCTGATGACAAATTGAAAAGTCAACTTCATTTCCTTCCATTAAGAAGGTGCAAAGAGCGTTGACAAAGACAGAGCTGTACTCTGCTGTACAAAGAAACTACTTTGAACCACATTGTGTTTCATTAATATGGCACTTGTACGGCTGAAAATAAGAGAATGGTGCAGGTTTTCCACCCTCTTATAGTCTCTCTCGTGCTTCCTTACATGAAGTATCCACCTTAAGTTGTATTGACCAGCTATATCTCCTTGTGAATAGTGCCACGTCTCAGTATTGTCGTAAAATGATCCCTCATTGTGCAATTAAGGACCCCTGTGATACCCTCGCACGGTATGGCAATGTGACCACCGCCCTGGAAGTACTTCGAGGTCTACAGATAATTGATTTAACGTGGTGGTTGCTCTCGGACTGAACAAAAGTTGGCATAGTCCGGTTTCTGTTTCTGGACTTTTTATCCAATATTGCGCTATTTCCTAATCGCCTTTAGTCAGCATCCAAACTATTGACCACTCTTCCACACTTCTACAATCAGCGGATTTTCTATACCCGTCTAACTATGAAAGCATACTACTCTGCCATGTATGACTGCCGATAAAAGCCAACCATTCAGCAATCCTTGCCTAGATATTCTTTTTGGGGAATTTCGTCATGTAAGGATCTTCAAACCGGGAACACCGTGTGCAATACAGCTTGTCGGTAGTTTTTTCAGGTTTAAGAATGTTCCTACATGTAGTCACCTATTGTGTTTTTCTTACATACCATGTGCTCTATTTTCTTCTAGATCCGTGCACCGGACAGCGTTGTCGGAATCATGGGAAGCTCAACACTGATACGTGTACTTGTGTGTGTCCCTATCCATACACGGGAAACTTTTGTGAAGAAAGTAGGTATTTCTGAAGAGAAGTGTCAAGCAATAGAATTGCATCTTCATTTTATCCAGCCAATTTCTACGTTCCTACTTCAAAGCCCTTCAAACCTGCCTTGATTTATCTGACCCCCTTCAGTGTTCAACTCCGAGTGTAAATTTCACCTACGGACGAGAGACGAACCAATCAGAACGTTCACAGCGATTGGGAGTAGAGTGCATGACATCCTCCTCATTTAGCGGCGTCATTGTTTGTATTCAACCTCCCCACAGCACATGCTCCATTTCGCAGGCTCCATTACCATCCCTGCCACCAATAGCGAAGTTGACCTTTACTACGTTGCTATGACGTATAGGGGAAACCAACCAACGCACGGCTCAATTTGAATCCGGCCGAACAACTCCTTGAGCGAACTACTTTTCATATGCTCTGTCCAGATAAACAGGGAAAATTATCTCCAGATAATTCTTTTTAACGCTAGGTCAACAGATGTATTATGCAGACTTGAAAAGTAATCGAAATGTTCGGTAAACATCTATTTTACTATATATGATGTCACTTCCGGCGATGTGCGCGAAGGCCCCGAATCCGGTCCAAAACTCTGACTGGTGGCTGGGGTGTTATTAGACCCCCAGTGAGGTGGTTGGTTTGTATTAACCCACTATATATGTCAGCCAATCAATAACGCTCAATTTCGAAATTCAAATGTTTTCGAGGTCAGTGACGTCTCATGTCTATTTATAAGTTCTTTGAACATTGAAGGGAGTCAGATATATGTAGAAGATGTAGAATTGCAGACAAAAAGAATGTACATGTAGATAACTGCGACGTTTGGTATTTAGGTAAGTGAGATGCCCGTTCATCAATTGATGCCATGCTTTTTGCTCGAGAAAACACATTCTAGCTACATTCGGGACTGCCGAGCGGAAATCTACGAAGGGGACCGATGGCATGCCCGGCAGACAACAACAGCAATTTCCTATGAATCTTCAGATGTGAAGCGCAAAATCGCCCAGAACGATTCAAAACCACTGGTATTCCTATCTACCGTCAATGCTGCAGTCGACGGAGCAACACTCCAGAAATAACAAGGTCTGCCATGTTGGATTCAGAAATTCCGCCAAGTTCAACCGTCTCTCGACTCGTCCACACTCAGCCCCAATAAAACCAATATCTGTCCTACTTACTGTCTATAGCGCTCTGATATATTCCAAAACTCTCACATGTAGCTATAAAGACACGTTTGCCTCACTTTTTAGGGAAAAATCCATTTAAACTGTTCATTTTCAGCGAGCATGCAACCTCCGTCACCGGAAATCAACTCTGCGAACGGATTTTGTAGCACTCACGAATTTCCGGCGATTTTATTGGCCCAATTCTCGCATGTCTCGCACCTCCATTGGTCAAAAATATAAGACAGGAGAGCTGGGATGGTGAAAACGTTGAATCTCTCGCGTTATAGTTTTGGCCAATGGCGGTGCGAGATTGCCGAAAATTGCTAAAATATCCGCTCGCGGAGATGATTTTCGTTGACAGAGATTGCATGCTCGCTGGAAATGGACAATTTAAATGGATTTTTACCCCAAAAAGTGAGGTTGACAGTCACACATGGAAGTTTTGGAATATACTAAAGCGATACAGACAGTAAGTTGGACAGATGTTAGTTTTATTGGGGCTGAGTGCGGTCGAGTCAAGAGACGGTTGAATTTGGCGGAATTTCTTAATCCAACATGGCGCACCTTGTTATTTCTGGAGTGTTGGTCCGTCGACTGCAGCATTGACGGTAGATAGGAATACCTGTGTTCAAAACCAAACCACCAACGCGGACGCATGAACTGTCGATCGAAAAAATATACACCATGGATCCCAAATTTATGTCGAATGTACTGATAATCATATGTGTTATGACCCATGGAAATATAATATCACAAAGTATTATAGCTTTAACATTAAACGTGTCGCATGTTTAAGTTATGTAGTCCCATCGATGTCATGGTTTGTGTGTTCGATTCTTCAAGGTGACAATCAACGTAGTTATGGATCGATCCACTGTTCTAATTGATCCTGTGCAACCATATTTGGCAGAAAAAAATGCGGGATGCAGGTTTGACATGACTTAAAAAGTTTCAGACTACAACCATATTTATTTTGTGATAAATCAAACAAACCCTCTGGGATATATTTGCTGGGGCAGGGGGTAGTCACATGATCTTATTCAGCAATTATATGACCTCGTGAAATTCTAAGATGTCGTTCATGGCATTCGAGGGGCTATCTGCCACCGGAGATTCCCGAGAAGGGTCAGGATAAACAGTGGTCTGTACTACCATTCGACTCGACAGGGTCTCGGATAATGTAGGACATTAGTACCTCGGGACGCACTGCTAGAAATCCATACTGGCATCCATGTTGAAAGCACAGTATCACGTCGAAACTCCGAACAGCGCATGTTAGCTGTGTGATTTCCGTTACCATGGAGATCAGCTCGAGAAGAAAAACCAGGAGAAACCCCTCAAATTAGAAGAGATTCTCCACAGGTAGAATAAAGGGAATATCCATTTCATTTGGTTATATATTTTATCTCCTGATAAGGGAGAAATACAACGAGGACTATGTGAGCTGAATCACATCCTATAGCATGTGATGTGCCTCACGTGCGGCGGATCAGGGTTTACAGCTGAGCTGAAAAATCTTTACACCATTAATGCGCGAGGTATTATGACCTCGAATATGACTAAGTCATATGGCCTCGCGCATTAATATTGTTTAGATTTTACTGCTGTCAGCTATTAACCCTGAACGTTTGACACAGCACATAGAGCCGACTGTGTCCGCTCACATTGTTGTCGTTGTTTTTCTCCTTTATCAGGAGATCAAAGAAATATCTAAACGAATTGAATTTTCCCTTGATTCTGCCCCCAAAAGATTTCGACTAATTTGAAGTGTTTGTCCTGGCAGTTCAAATTGTATCTCAGTTGCAACGACAGTCCTGTACAGCTGATGTGCTCTGCTCGGAGTTTCGGCGTGATACTGTGCTTGAAAGAAGTTTCAACATGGATGCCAATATGGATTCCTACCAGTGCGGAACGAGTTACTATACCCCACATTAAAGGACCGTGCCGAATGATGTAGCACCGTATTTTCTGTAATTCCGTGGAATGGTTCGGGTGATTTCGGTCATATCCGGACATGTCGATGAACCCATATTATTATTAAGCGCTAATAAGCTGAGTAATATATGTTTGACGGGTAATCTGACACACGCGGCGGTCACGAGAAATAATTCAGTTAATTTTCTTCAGCAGGCCTCATTCTATAATAAAATCAACCACCTCACTGGAGCATAATAATACCTCAGCCACCAGTCAGATTTTCGGACAGAATTCCCGCCCGATCAGCACACCGCAGGAAGTAACATTATATGTGTAGTAAAATCGATGTTTATCGAACAGTCTGATTACTTTTCAATTCTGTATTTACCCCTGTTGACCTGGCTTTAAAAAAAATGATCTAAAGTTTATTATCGTGTTTATATGGGCAGAGCATATTAAAAGTAGTTCGCTCATGTGCACAACTGAAGTTGTTCGGTCGGATTCAAACTGAACCGTGTTTGCGTGGGTTTTTCGCTGTATGTCATAGCCACGTCAAAAGGTCACCTTTCGATATTGGGGGCAGGGTCATAGGGAAGTGAGCCTGTGAAACGGGGCATGTGCCGTGGAGAGGTTGTAATCAAATGTTTTCTACGTTATTTGTGATTTCGACATCTATTTATAGAGAGCTGTGATCTTAGACCGGATCCCGACCCATGCTATTCAAAGGCGCCTGAATATTGCACCATTCCCAGGACTAAAAGAGATTGTCCTATGTTATGTGGCGTTTGCATCGGTAAGTGTACCTCCTACGATGGGGTGTCCTTTCGACTTCTAGGGTGATGACCTCTGGTCCAAATAACAGAATGTCATCTTTGACTGTAGTTCGAGCTTCCTCTAACCCTTCAGCCACGACGACAGATAGTATATGATAAATTGTACCTGACACGTGCTAGATATTTATCGCCTCAAACCCCGGTACCTGTAAATGGCGAGACCCCGGGGCGTCGCAGGTCGCTTGCCCGATGATAAAAACAAGATTTGTTTGTTCTGTAGAACACTTATCTCACATATATTCATTAATGAATAATTTCCCTTCAAGATCGGCCCAATTTTAACCAAAGCAGTTTCATTCAAAGCCTGTAATGTGCGATTATATTTCTGGTCTGCTAAATGAAATAACAGCGCTTGACAATGGCCGACATGACGGCCCTTAACATCGCAACGTTATCCACGCAAGTCATTTCTAACCTGGGTGGTGATCTCCCGTTCAGTGTAGAAGACCTTAAAATCGCATCGACGCTTACTGTCGTTGAGTTTTGACATCGCAAACAACAACATATCGACATGATCGACCCTGAACGTCGCACTTCGACGTTAAGGGTCGACATGACGGCCCTTGACATCGCAGTGTATATACTATCGACATGGTCGACAGTTAATATAACACTGTCTGCTCAAAGTTTCCAAACGTGTTTTAAAGTATCGAAATGTGAGGAATAATGATTTCCACACTTCAGTTTGTTATTTAGAAGTGATTGCCCAACTAAATGATTTATACACGACTGTGACGTCATCTGAGAAGTCATCAGTAGTAGAGAATGCGCAGCTAGGGTTGGAATTGTTGAATGTGTGTGGGTTTTGACCTTGGGTGTAAAGTGGTTATATGTGGACCAAAAACTGGGTCCATTGTGCAGTCGCGCTCGGAGAGCATTAGGGAAAGCGCAGATACGGTGGGATTGGAGAGCCACTTGAATTGGGACTACATCCACCTCACGGGCCCTCAAAACAAGAGTTTTAGGCGGCGATATTACGGTGAAGTGTCGAAATATGGGATCTCTATATATAACCCCATGCTTTATATAAAAATACACCAAGGTCTGAAACGCCCTTTGGGTGAAACGAGAAATAAACGGTTTACCTCCAAACAAAATACATCAGCATATTCTGCAAGTGTCAATCTATATATTCCCGTCGACAAATTAGTAAATTTGTGCAATTTTTTACCTTTACGATTCAAAATTCAAAATTTACGATTCAAAATCCGACGTAACTGTCCATCCATTCCGGCACACCAAGATTATGGCGGGCTTCGTTCTCAATTCTGATTGGTCAGTCGCGACACGCCTCCGGCAAAGAGGTCACACACTGATCAGCTGACCAATCAGAATTGAGAACGAAGCCCGCCATAATCTTGGTGTGCCGGAATGGATGGACAGTTACGTTGGATTTTGAATCTCCCGGTAAAGGTAAAAAATTGCACAAATTTACTAATTTGACGACGGAAATATATAGAGCGACACTTGTAGAATATGCTGAAGTATTTTGCTTGAAGGTGAACCGTTTTTTCTCGATTCACCGAAAGTGCGTTTCACACCTTGGTGTAGTTTTCCTACGAAGTAGGCTCTCATTTGCAAATTGTCCGGTAGTGAGTGAGTCAGTCAGTCCATCCGAAATCCTTTCGTCGGCAAAATAAGGAAAACCGCTGGCATTAGAACCTTGATTTTTGGCATGAAGATGCATTAAAGGACTGTTACCAGAAAGTTCTGAGCTGACCTACTTTTGATGAAAATTTCTGGTGATTTTTGAAGAAAATCACTGGTGATTCTGACTTGGGCCGTGCCCGTCTTAATATAGGCAGGATTTCAACTTGGGGGGGGGGGAGGGGGGGGGGTTCCAAGAGTTCAGTGCGCGTCGCAGTCCTAATGCCTACCCTGTGACGTTATTCACACTGCTCATGTATATAAAGCATGGGGTTATATATAGAAACCCCATATTTCGACACTTCACCGTAATACCACCGTCTACACCCTCCCAAAACTCTTGTTTTGAGGGCCTGTGATCCACCTCTAGGAAAAAACACTAGCACATATTGGTGACTAGTGGCGGGAGTTTACGGGATCATTTGCGTCGTAGGTGCAGTAATACGCGCATGCGCACTGTAAAACTAATGGGAAAAAGGCATTTTTGGATTCGCGTGTTATTTGTTTGAGGAAATGTGGGCCACACTTGGCCCAAATGTGTTTGTTGTCGTATTAAAGGTATCGGTGTGTACAATAAGAATGGGGTGCTAACGTTGAGCCATTGATACAGTGAAGTGCGATCACACACACCGAGCCATTATGAAAACCAAAAGTCACTTGGAAGAGGATATTGGGTTGCCACTCACACGGACTGACAAAATGCGGTCAAAATGCGAAAAAAAAAAATAAAAGTCACGGTTTCGACATCGTCGGTATGTCGACCCATAACATCACAAAGCACTGTGGTCGACACTAAGTCATTGCGATGTTAAGGGCCGCCATTTGATATCGTATTGCGATGTTTAGGGTCGATGTCATGTTAAGAACTTCTACAAGGGTATAAATGACTGTTGTGCTAATCAGAGTGAGGACGAAGTGGTAAAATACCCACCTCGCTGGGGGTCTAATTACACCCAGCCACCAGTCAGATTTTTGGACCGGATTCGGATCCTTCGCGCACATCGCCGAAGTGACACAATATATAGTAAAATAGATGTTTACCGAACATTTCGATTACTTTTCAAGTCTGCATAATACCTCTGTTGACCTAGCGTTAAAAAGAATTATCTGGAGATAATTTCCCCTCTTTATCTGGACAGAGCATATGAAAAGTAGTTCGCTCATGTGCAACACTAAAGGAGTTGTTCGGCCGGATTCAAACTGAATCGTGCGTTGGTTGGTTTCCCCAAAACGTCATAATAAAACGTAGTAAAGGTCAACTTCCGCTATTGGTGGCAGGGATGGTAATGGAGCCTGCGAAATGGAGCATGCGCTGTAGGGAGGTTGGTGGTAAAATAGAAATCAGCGGTATATCTGAGGCATTGGACCAGTCAATTGCGAAAAATATCCTTTAAGGATACGTAACCCCCTTGAGGCAGTTTTATACACCCCTTGATCATTTGTCTTCTGTAGCAATAAATATTCAACATAACAATAATAAAGTATATATTTTATGAACGCATATGGTGTGAGAAATTCACTTATGCAATTTACATAACTGATGCTACTACTACAGAAAATATTCAAAATAAAAAAAATAAAAAATGAATTGAATTGAAAACAATAGCCTCCATTTTTCAATTGAAATTTCGTGAAAACTGTTCAACATATTTCAAATTTCAAAGTCGCATTCCGAAGTTAACGGCGGACATTTTGACGCTTCTGAGTGATTGTGCTGTTAAGGTCTTCTGATATGTTAGGCGTAAAATTCTCGTCGAGCATATGATGGAACATCTTCACCAGCCAAGTCAACTACATCGCGAAGCTCTCTACGCTGCCTTGACATTCTTGGCTGGTGGCAGAGGAATACTGCTCTGCGCCACCTAGTGGAAGTTTTAACGGCGAGAGACTTTTTGCCACCAGGAGTTGTTCCCCTTCAATCTCAAGTCGGCACACACGTGAGGCGATTCGTTATCGTTCGACCTTGCAGCGTGTCCCAAAACCTGATTCAATTGATCAGAAACACTGAAAGTGGCCGTGAAAGTGCTCTTCCTGTATCTTTTCGGTAGAATTTCCCCGCACACTCGACACAACTCATTCTTAGTGGGGGCAATCATCTTGGGAAACCAACTACTACGCACGCCGTCTCTGCATCCAATCATCAATGAGGATTAACATTCCAACTTTAGTAGAGAAGTATGCCAAGGCAATGTACAGAGCAACGTGATGTACGTCGACTTGGCTAGAGAAGATGATGATGGAAGACTTAAGTGGGTACTTAGCATCGACGACTTTGGCGAGGGCTGCTGATTTAGATTCGGTCCGCTGCTCCATTAGACCGGCTGATTACTTGGGAGAGGACGTTTCTGCCATTGGACCGACCGCTATTTTTAATCGGGGATCTCTCGTCCATTCTCGTGACCGCTGACTTAGGTGGTTATCTGTAGTCTAAGGAACTGACTGCTAATTCAAGCGGGACATATCTTCTGAATGATTCCTCGACTCGGCGGGACATTGGAAAAACTCTTCCTTTCCCAGATACATATCAGTTTGATTTTTGAGATTGTATAAACGTCAAGTGATATTCTCTTTTATATTCACGGTAAATTTCTTCTCTCTTCAGATCATTGCCCTGGATTAACGTGTATCAACGGAAGAAAAAACATTACGAACTGTCAGTGCATATGTAAGAATTACCAAGCAAATTTTTTGTACATATTTGTGTAGAAGCAAAAAGTCTGATTTGCTGGCTCTGTTTTATTACTATACAGCTATGTGGATTTAGTGGAATGTTGACTATCAATGAGCAATCTGAAGCTAATTCAAACACTTTTAAAATAATGATATCGGAAGCCATTTATGGACTCTTGTGGTGCCGAAGCAAACACGTGCATTGAAGACTAAGTGTAAACCGCTCGCTCCTGTGTGCGTCGCCCTTTTTGTCCCCCGCCGCAACGCGGCCGGGGACTTTAAAATGGTTCTTGCTTCTTTGTGTCCGTGGATGTCCGTCCATGTCTGTTCGAAGCGATAACTTCCTAACGCTTTGTTGGATTCTTTCGAAATTCGGAATATGCATTCCTTGCGGCAAGACGCCAGTCCGTATTGCATTTCAGCAACATCTGCAGGAAGGTGGCGCCACTAGTTCTTGCTTCTTTGCGTATGTGGATGTCCGTGTACGTCCGTGCATGTCTGTTCGAAGCGATAACTTTCTAACGCTTAGTTGGATTCTTCCGAAATTCGGCATACGCATTCCTTGCGACAAGACACCAGTCCGTATTGCATTTCAGCAACATCTGCTTGAAGGTGGCGCCACTAGTTCTTGCTTCTTCGTATCCGTGAATGTCCGTGTACGTCTGTTCGAAGTGATAACTTCCTAACGCTTTGTTGGATTCTTCCGAAATTCGGAATATGCATACCTTGCGACAAGATGCCAGTCTGGATTACATCTCAGCAACATCTGCCTGAAGGTGGCGCCACTAGTTCTTGCTTCTTTGCATCCGTGGATGTCCGTGTACGTCCGTGCATGTCTGTTCGAAGTGATAACTTCCTAAAGTTTTGTTGGATTCTTCCAAAATTAGAATACGCATTCCTTGTGACAAGACGCCAGTCCGTATTACATTTCAGCAACATCTGCCTGAAGGTAGCGCCACTGGTTCTTGCTTCTTTGAGTCCGTGGATGTTCGTGTACATCCGTGCATGTCTGTTCGAAGCGATAACTTCCTAACGCTTTGTTGGATCTTCCGAAATTCAGCATTCGCATTCCTTGCGACAAGAGGCCAGTCCGTATTGCATTTCAGCAACATCGGCCTGAAGGTGGCGCCACTGGGTCAAAATAGATTTTTTTTTCGTGTACATCTGTTCGAAGCGATAACTTCCTAATGCTGTGTTGGATTATTCCGAAATTCGGAATACGCATTCCTTGCAACAGGACGCCAGTCCGTATTGCATTTCAGCAACATCTGCCTGAAGGTGGCACCACTGAGTTTCTCTTCTTCTTGTCCGTTCCAGTCAAAATGGGCCTTCAATTTTGCTATATGAAATCATTCTATTCCACATCATATGATTTACCCTAAAGCTTTTGCATGAACCATATTTTATTTCAGAAGTATAATGTGAAATAACTGGCGGGGAAATCCCCGCAGTACTGAATCCCTGATTTTTGAATTTCCTATCATCTTAAACGAAGGACAACATTTCCTTCAATTTTGCTAACAAATAATTGTATTGCACATCATATGATTTACCCTGAAGCTTCTGCACGAATCATTTGTGTCCACACATGTATATTACTATATTAATTACAACTGTGTTCCTAATGTTTGGGTGCACACTGTGCATATGATCAATTTCCTGAATTGAACTGAATTGAACTGAATTCAACCTTGCCGGTCTTCAGACTGACAGATGATGGCATGCAGTTGTCAGTGCAGTTGTTCATGTACAGGGAGCTTTCTATGAATTAGTTGCAACCCCAAAAGGCTTAAAATTTATCAGGCCACAGACCCATGTTTTTACCCCTCGGCCAATTTTGGCCATGGGGTATTGTCATCATCTTGTACGTCCGTCTGTCCGTACGTCCGTTCGTGAGCGAGATAGCCGGAAAACTGTTCCGCTGATGAATTCCAAATTTGGTATGCTTATTTACCTAGTCAAGGACCAGAAGCCTATAGAATTGGGACCTGATTGGGTGGGAACTTTAGCAGCCATCTTTAATTTCATGCAAAATGGATAATGATCCATATCTCGGAAACCATTCAACTGTTCAATACGAAATTTGATATACATCATCGATACATCAAGCAACTTTCAACGAATTACCAAACAGGCTTTTCTGATTAGCTGGGAACCCTGGAGGCCATCTTTAATTCATGCGAAATCGATAATGATAGCCTACATATCTCGGTTACCATTCAATTGTTTTATATGAAGGTTGGTATATATCATCGATACATCCAGATACTTTGAATCGGGACCTGATTGACTGAAAACCTTGGTGGCCATCTTTAATTTAGGCAAAATCATTAATGATCTCTATATCTGATTCCGTTGGAGTGCTCAGTGTAAAATTTGGTATACATCATTGATGCATCAAGAGACTTACGATGAATGACAGATCTGGTTTCTCTGATTGGGCGGAAATCTTGGCGGCCATCTTTAATTTATTCAAAATCTTTAATGATGTTTATCTCTGATACCATTCAAATGTTCTATACAAAACTTGATTTACAGCATCGATGTATGAAGAGACTTGCATTAATGAATAACCACATTAGTTCCTCTGAGTGACGGGAAGGATGGGCAACCATCTTTAATTTATGTAAAATCATTAATGATCTCTATCTCTGACACTGTTCAAATGCTCAATGTAAAATTTGGTATACATTAATATCAATGCATCATCTCGGTTACTTCTACACGATGTGCCTAGGATAAAGTACTATACTATACACAATTTTTTGTAATTCAGCATCGCAGAAAACCATCGATTGCGTTTTCATGGTAAAAGGGTTAGGAAAGAACTAAAAATACACTTCAATGCAGAGTAATTTTGATTGACGCCAGAAATCGCTCAGAACGCTTCTTCGGCGATCCAGACCCCAGAGCATCTGGGGCCTGGGCGGCCCCTGGATCCTCACCTAAAGTGCAATGATAGTGGCCGTACCACTTTGAATTTGCTTCCGACGCCCCCTGTATTAACAGACAGTGTCAACGTACTGTTCCAGCTGTCTCCCGTTCAGTGATTGGTCATTCGACCCCGCCATTTTAAACTAATACGAGCATTTTCATTGGATCACTATTAGATAAGACCCACCCCAATCTTCATACACAACCACGCGACTGTCTCAGTTGACTGATGACATAGCGCGGCCTCGTTTTTTATTTCAAAATCTGCCGTCTAACTGGGAAAATGCTGTTGTTGCTGCATCAGCCGATCATTGGCCCCCTGTATAAGATACTATAGGCTAATACATGTAGGCTACCATGCCATGAGATGATGCTTGGGATTGCATTTCGCTCACTTGCACCTACAGGTGGCGACAACTGGTGGCAAATTTAAAATTTGGTTTCCGGGCAACAGGTTGATGCCTTCAGCTTCTCGTCAAATTTGTTTTGCAGATAATGCCTTGAGATGTCACTTGGGGATGCTTCTCGGTGCTTCACTGCATGGAAACTATATCACAGAAGCAATCAACTTTCAGTCAATCGTTCTGAGTTGATCTTAAAACTTGGGAAGGCAGAAAGACCCTTCCACATCCAACGCCTATGAAGCAGCAGTTGCCTCCCTCATGTATATCCCCTGAGACCAACAATGCTAAAAAATATTGCTGCCATTTCGGCGGGGGACCTAGCATCCTCTGGCTGCTTGTTAAAGTTAATCTAATTGCCGAGGGGCGGTGTCGCCCTCTGGCCAACCTTTTGTAATGCTATTCAATCATGCATTCGCGTCGCCCTTCAAGAAAATGTTTTTTATTAGAAGATGGCAACGCACGAGGTGCGACGAACACCGCGTCGTGTGTCGCCCAAAAATTTTTAGGAAGGAGCGACACGCGACGCCGTTGTGCCTCACGCGTCGCCCTTCTGCAATAGTCCCGAAAATAATTTCAGAAGGCGCCGGGCGACGCGCGAGGTGTGCGTCTCGCTTCGCGCGTTGACCCTCTGCCATTAGATTAATTTACAAATGGGCGACGCACTCGATGATAATTTCAAGATGACTGCCATTTGGGCGGCCACCTTTGAACCTAACTTATTTTCAGTTCTCATAAAATATTCATTCGATTTATATTTGTCTCCAGATCCGTGTCTCGATAAAACCTGCATTAATGCCGGGAAGCTCAACTTAGACACGTGTCAGTGTGCGTGTATTTACCCCTATGCAGGTGATAGGTGCGAGAATAGTAAGTATCTCTATACTTTATGTATTCGACGTTGACTATGGGGCACGGGTACAGTGGACTGAAGAATTTGTCCGGGAATACATGTATAACATGAGGCCGATGTAGAGCAGATATCTCTCATGTTATCAGGTAATTAATACAGCATGCCATTCGCCCCAGCATGGGCCGGGTGATGAAGGTCCAACCATGAGCCGGATCAAGCTCCATTAACTGTGAGCCGGGTGATGAATGTCTAACCATGGACCGGGTGATGAAGGTCCAACCATGAGCTGGGTGATGAAGGTCCAACCATGGACCGGGTGATGAAGGTCCATCCATGAGCCGGGTGAAGGTCCATTAACAAAGGCACGGGTGATGAAGGTCCAATCATGGGCTTGGTGATGAAGGTCCAACCATGGGCCGGGTGGTGAAGGTCCAACCACGAGCTGGGTGATGAAGGTCCAACCATGGAACGGGTGAAGGTCCATTAACAAAGGCTCGGGTGATGAAGGTCCAACCATGGGTCGGTGATGAAGATCCAACCACGAGTCGGGTGATGATGGTCCAACCATGGGCCGGGTGATGAAGGTCCAATCATGAACCGGGTGAATGTCCATTAACCATTAGTCCGTGAGCTACTAGGGGTCACCTTGCACCCACCACAGACCGAAACTATGTTTTTTATGTGCTTTAGGACATGTCAAATAAGAAACAACTTACGTTAACAGTCGATAAACTGGGACTCACTACCCCTTTAATCACTTTAAAATTACCCCTGTGTTAAAAAGTACAATTTTTGTGACAATAGGGGGTAGGGTTACAAGAATAGTCTTATCTTCCATAATTATTATCCAATCTTTATAATGTTGGTCACAGATTATTCAGCATTGATTGCTGCATCGAATATTTACAAGATACTATCACTATTTGTTGGGTATGACGCCACACAGGGACCATACATACAACAGTAGGAGTAGTAGCGAAAGCGGGCGTTTTCGGGGTGCGTGAGGGTGTGCTTGAGCGATTGAGGGACCATTCTTGGTCCGAATGCGTCGTGTGATGTGTCTAAGTGAAGCCCTCGGTATATAGACCACGACTTGGTCTCCACATGGTCTGTGACATCATTGGTGACGTCATCAGTAGGAGTAGTAGCCAAAGTAGGCATTTTGAGGGTGTAAAGGAAGGTTTTTGGGGTAGAGATGGACCATCCGTGGTCTAAATGGACCGTGTGAGGTGTCATCTTGTAACTCTCTGCATGTAGACGACGAATGGTATGGTTTTTGTTGGAAGTCGCATCATGCTACTCATGCGCAGTTGAGCAGTAGTAACAAAAGATGTCATTTTGGGCGTGGGCAATGACATGTTTGGGCAATCAAGGGACCCATGTTTGGTCCAAATGGACAGGTTGGGGTATCCTAGTGAAGCTTTCGTGGGATAGTCAGACAGGCGTGTTTTTTATTGGAATTCAGGCCAATCTGCGCATGCGCAGTTGGGGTGTTGTAAGTAAAGTGGTCATTCTGGAGGTGCGCAGGGGTATATCTGAGAGATTGAGGCCCTATATCTCATCCAAAGATGGAGTGTAGGGTGTCATCTTGAAGCTCTCGTGATGTAGACCACGATTTCATCTGTGACGTCATTGGTGACGTTATCAGTACGAGTGGTAACGAAAGCGCTCATTTTAGGGGTGCGTAGTGGTGTGTTTGAGAGACTGAGGGACCATTCTTGGTCCGAATGGGACGTGTGGGGTATCATATCGAAGCTTTCGTGGAACAGCGTCCGACTGGGCCGGTGTGTCATATAAGTAGGGGATATGGCTAGCATGCGCAGACAGCAAATAGTGGAAAAGGGGCACTGAAATGGAATTTTAGCCTCGAGGTGAACCACCCGTGGTCCGAATGGGTCGTGTGGGGTTTCGTAGCGAAGGTCTCACAGGGTAGCGTCGGATTGGATTGGAGTGTAGCCTAGTACCATCGTTCTGCAAATGTGCAGTCTGACAGTAGTATAAAGCTCTTATCCAATCAGAAGCCGCCATTTGAGAAACTACAGAGCTCGGAGCTGTGGGATGGGTCGGTTGAAAACTTGGAGCTCGGAGTTCTTGAAGTCGGAGCTCGGAGCTCTTGGAGTCGGAGCTTGGAGGTCTTGGAAATATAAAGTGATGTCAACGCAAGCATGCGCACGTACCTGTGATACACTATATCCCGTAGTGCATATGGTACACCCGGATGCGTGCGATGATACCAGCCCAATCCGACGCTACACCACGAGTCCTTCACTACGAAATCCCACACAAATCATTCGGATCACGAATGGTCCACCCCGAGTCTAAAATCCCATTCAAGTGCCCCTTTTCCACTATTTGCTGTCTGCGCATGCTAGCCATATACCCTACTTCTATGACACACCGGACCAGTCGGACGCTGTTCCACGAAAACTTCGATATGATACCCTACACGTCCCATTCGGACCAAGAATGGCCCCTTAGTCTCTCAAATACACCACTACGCACCCCTAAAATGACCGCTTTCGTTACCACTCGTACTGATGACATGGAAATCCCTCAAGTCGTGGTCTACACCACGACAGCTACAAAATGACACCCTACACTCCATCTTTGGATGAGATATAGGACCTCAATCTCTCAGATATATCCCTGCGCACCTCCAGAATGACCACTTTACTTACTACACCCCAACTGCGCATGCGCAGATTAACCTGAATTTCAATAAAAAACACGCCTACCTGACTATCCCACGAAAGCTTCACTAGGATACCCCAACCTGTCCATTTGGACTAAACATGGGTCCCTTGATTGCCCAAACATGTCATTGCCCACGCCCAAAATGACATCTTTTGTTACTACTGCTTAATTGCGCATGAGTAGCATGATGCGACTTCCAACAAAAACCATACCATTCGTCGTCTACACGCAGAGAGTTACAAGATGACATCCCACACGGTTCATTTAGACCACGGATGGTCCATCTCTACCCCAGAAACCTGCCTTCACACCCTCAAAATACTTACTTTGGCTACTACTCCTACTGATGACGTCACCAATGATGTCACAGATCATATGGAGATCCTTCAAGTCGTGGTCTATATACCGAGGGCTTCACTTTGACACCTCACACGACGCATTCGAACCAAGAATGGTCCCTCAATCGCTCAAGCACACCCTCACGCACCCCCAAAACGCCCGCTTTCGCTACTACTCCTACTGTTGTATGTATGGTCCCTGTGTGACGTCATACCCAACAAATAGTGATAGTATCTTGTAAATATTCGATGCAGCAATCAATGCTGAATAATATGTGGCTGACATTATAAAGATTGGATAATAATTATGGAAGATAAGACTATTCTTGTAACCCTACTCCCTATTGTCACAAAAATTATACTTTTTAACACAGGGGTAATTTCAAAGTGATTAAAGGGGTAATGAGTCCCAGTTTATCGACTGTCAACGAGTTGTTTCTTATTTGACATGTCCTAAAGCACATAAAAACCATAGTTTCGGTCTGTAGTTGGGGGGGGGGGGGGGGCAAGGTGACCCCTAGTAGCTCACGGACTACATGGGTCGGGTGAAGTTTCACTAACGATGAGCCGAGTTATGAAGGTCTAACCATGAGTCGGGAGAAGGTCCATTAACCATGGGTCAGGTGAAGGTCCATTAACCACAGGCCGGGTGATAGAGGTCCAACCCTGAGCCGAGTGAAGGTCCAACCATGAGCGGGGTGAAGGTCCATTAACCATGGGCCGGGTGATGAAGGTCCAACCATGGGTCGGGTGAAAGTCCATTAACCATGGGCCGGGTGATGAAAGTCCAACCATGAACGGGGTGAAGGTCCATTGACGGTGGGTCGGATAATAAAAGTCCAACCATGAGCCGGGTGAAGGTCCAGCGATGAGCCGGTGAAGGTCCATTTACCATGGGCTGGGTGATGAAGGTCCATTAACCATAGGTCGGGTAAAGGTCCAAGGTGTAGACAGTCTTGACTTCATCAGCTCTCTGTGTTTGAACTTACATTTTCTATTTCTATTTATGAGAATTTATCATGGAGGATTGTATATCAAAGAAATCTGAGGGTATGTCTGTTAACAGCGTCTGTCTGAAGGTCTGTCTGTTAACAACGTTTATATGAGGGTATGTCTGTTAACAGCGTTTATCTTGGGGTATGACTGTTAACAGTGCCTATATGAGTTTCTGTCTGTTAACAGTGTTTATCTGAGGGTCTGTCTGTTAACAGTGTTTATATGAGGGTCTGTCTGTTAACAGCGTTTATCTGAGGGTATGTCTGTTAACAGTGTTTATCTGAGAGTATGTCTGTTAACAGTGTTTACCTGAGAGTATGTCTGTTAACAGTGTTTGAGGGTCTGTCTGTTAACGGCATTTATCTGAGGGGATTTCTGTTAACAGTGTTTGTCTGAGGGTCTGTCTGTTAACGGCCTTTATCTGAGGGTCTGGCTGTTAACACTGTTTATCTGAGGGTCTGTCTGTTAACAACGTTTATATGAGGGTGTATCTGTTAACAGTGTTTGAGGGTCTGTCTGTTAACGGCATTTATCTGAGGGGATTTCTGTTAACAGTGTTTGTCTGAGGGTCTGTCTGTTAACGGCCTTTATCTGAGGGTATGTCTGTTAACACTGTTTATCTGAGGGTCTGTCTGTTAACCACGTTTATATGAGGGTATATCTGTTAACAGTGTTTATCTGAGAGTATGTCGGTTAACAGTGTTTATCTGAGGGTATGTCTGTTAATAACGTTTGTATGAGGGTATGTCTATTAACAGCGTTTATATGAGGTATATCTGTTAACAGTGTTTATCTGAGGGTGTGTCTGTTAACAGTGTTTATATGAGAGTCTGTCTGTTAACAGCGTTTATGTGGGAATATGTCTGTTAACAACGTTTATATGAGGGTATGTCTGTTAACAGTGTTTATCTGAGAGTATGTCGGTTAACAGTGTTTATCTGGGGTACATCTGTTAATAACGTTTGTATGAGGGTATGTCTATTAACAGCGTTTATATGAGGGTATGTATATTAACAGTGTTTATCTGAGGGTACGTCTGTTAACAGTGTTAATCTGAGGGTATGTCTGTTAATAACGTTGTATGAGGGTATGTCTGTTAACAACGTTTATATGAGGGTATGTCTGTTAACAGTGTTTATCTGAGAGTACGTCTGTTAACAGTGTTTATCTGAGAGTACGTCGGTTAATAGTGTTTATCTGAGGGTATGTCTGTTAATAACGTTTGTATGAGGGTATGTCTATTAACAGCGTTTATATGAGGGTATGTCTATTAACAGTGTTTATCTGAGGGTACGTCTGTTAACAGTGTTTATCTGAGGGTATGTCTGTTAATAACGTTTGTATGAGGGTATGTCTATTAACAGCGTTTATATGAGGGTATGTCTATTAACAGTCTTTATCTGAGGGTACGTCTGTTAACAGTGTTTATCTGAGGGTATGTCTGTTAATAACGTTGTATGAGGGTATGCCTGTTAACAACGTTTATATGAGGGTATGTCTATTAACAGTGTTTATCTGAGGGTATGTCTGTTAATAACGTTTGTATGAGGGTATGTCTATTAACCGCGTTTATATGAGGGTATGTCTATTAACAGTGTTTATCTGAGGGTATGTCTGTTAACAGTGTTTATCTGAGGGTATGTCTGTTAATAACGTTTGTATGAGGGTATGTCTATTAACATCATTAAAAACTGTTGACCGCTTCTCTCTTGCAGGAAACAAGCCTATGTTTATGTATGTATACTATGATTGTCTTTTTGTATTTGGTGCTAATACTGTTATATGGAAAATGAAATAGGTCTTTGGATTATGGACGCGGATATTCTCTAATGGACGACGGCTGGATTATGAATGACGGACTAGACGCTTGTAATTTATATGAGGGTATGTCTATTAACAGTGTTTATCTGAGGGTACGTCTGTTAACTGTTTATCTGAGGGTATATCTGTTAACAGTGTTTATCTGAGGGTATGTATGTTCACAGTGTTTATTTGAAGGTATGTCTGTTAACAGTGTTCATCTGAGGGTACGTCTGTTAACAGTGTTTATTTGAGGGTATGTCTGTTAACAACGTTTATCTGAGGGTATGTCTTTGAATAGCATTTATCTGAAGGTACGTCTGTTAACCCTGTTTATCTGAGAGTATGTCTGTCAAAAACGTTTATCTGAGGGTATGTCTGTTAACAGTGTTTATCTGAGGGTATGTCTTTTAACCCTGTTCATCTGAGAGTATGTCTGTCAAAAAGGTTTATCTGAGAGTATGTCTGTCTCAAACGTTCATCTGGGGGTATGTCTGTTAACAGTGTTTATCTGGGGGTATTCTGTTAACAGCGTAAATCTAAACGCATGTCTGTTAACAACGTTTATCTGAGGGTATTCTGTTAACAGCGTAAATCTTAACGCATGTCTGTTAACAACGTTTATCTGAGGGTATCTCTGTTAGCAGCGTTTATCTGAGGGTATTCTGTTAACACCGTTTATCTGAGGGTGTGATTGTTAACAGCGTTTATATGAGGGTATGTCTGTTAACGTTTATCTGTGGGTATGTCTGTCACCAGCGTTCATCTGAGGGTCTGTCTGTAACAACGTTTACCTGAAGGTACGTCTGTTAACAGCGTTTATCTGAAGGTATGTCTGTTAACAGTGTTTATCTGAAGGTATGTCTGTTAACAGAGTTTATCTGAGGGTATGTCTGTTAACAGAGTTTACCTGAAGCTATGCCTTTGAACAGCATTTATCTGAAGGTAAGTCTGTTAACAGCGTTTGTCTGAAGGTATGCCTTTGAACAGCATTCATCTGAAGGTATGTCTGTTAACAGCGTTTATCTGAAAGTATGTCTGTTAAACAGCGTTTATCTGAGAGTATGTCTGTTAACACCGTTTATCTGAGGGTATGTCTGTTGACAACGTTTATATGAGGGTATGTCTGTTAACAACGTTTATTTGAAGGTATGTCTGTTAACCGCGATTATGTTTGTCTCGTGATTTATGAATCTTTCAACTGTATTCGACATATCATTATACATGTATTCTATCGTCATACAGAGGTATGTACAGGCGTGGCGGACTCCGCATTCTGTAACGTTTTCTGGCCTTTCTACATGTGTAGCTTCGTTCAAATCGAGTTGAGATGTCCGGTTATGTGCAGGGTATGCCCAGGTAAAGTAATACTCTTTTCAGCTGGATTTATAGTGTATTGGACTCAGTGTTGTAGTAGAACTCTACAGAGTGGCTTCTCCAATGGAGCACCTTCTTCAATGGAGCACCTTCTCCAATGAAGCACCTTTTTCGTGTAAAATTGAAACCACATAGGGTTCTTCACCGTCTGAAAAGTTTCAATTGAGAATCCTATAAAAGGGTTCTTTCACGGGGTTTTTTCTGTACAAGTCACGACATAAAGCGGTACAATAATCTGTCTGGATACAACAATGTGTCTGGATGAGAGGCTTTTATATGAACAATAGAGTCGTACATGAACATTTTACGTCTAACCTTCAACACGGGTATATTTATTGAACCGTATCAAAATGTTCTTTCTTTATGAAACCATCCCGATTAAAGAACCCTTTTGTGAGCCAAAATTTGCGAGCCAAAAGGACCATCGTGATAATTTAACGGGTATGCGCGAGCGCCCAAAAATTAGACTTACATCAAATCTGCATTGTTATTGATCAGATAATGCATTCCACGAAATCTGTAACCAAAATGTAATTCCTTCATATAATTCAATATCCCGGTTATATCATTCATGAACAATTTTTCCCATGCTGTTGACCAGTCATTCTTGCCCTTTCACCTTCAATCGATTATACGTGCATTGCTGGAACACGACAATATATTTCATGTGTTTGAGTCAGTTCTCAGAAATTTTTGAATCGGATCAATACGAAATTTATAAAATAGGAAAAATCGCCACTCCTCGTTTTGCAACTCCTGTCACCTTGGAATTTCATTGGTCGGCTCTCCTAATCCGACTGGAGTTGTAAAAATTTTCTTTTATTACTAGTTTTCATTATTAGTAGGCATCTACCATACAGTATCTCATCACAGGTCAGGCAACTGTGGATGCAGCGTGGCCTATCGACATGGGCTCGCTTGTGGTAACCACACAATGAGTAGTTTGATCCATAATGTCAGACGTCTGTCCTGAACTCACATAATTTATGCATCCCCATACGCTAACATATTTTATTTGAAACTTAACAAAAAATTTAAGAATATAACCCTGTTAGCATTGAAAGTATTGGATAATAGTTGTCTTTTTTTTATGTATTATTTTGGTGAAAACTCAGTTATTAAGGTAGCGCGAATGTTTGTATTGGCGGAGTTCTCTCGACGTTCTCAGTGAGTTAACGAAATTTCAATTGCGTGCCGTGTAGTAAGCCTTGGCGGGAACTCGTACAGCGGACATGCTATAAACGGCATATAGCGCCCAGTCTGTGAGAAAATAAAACACGAAAACGGTATATACATCGTCCAATCTATGAGATAATGGAACACCGAAACGACAAATATCGTCCAATCTATGAGAAAATATAGCACGGAAACGGTCTATATCGTCCAATCTATGAGAAAATAGAGCACGGAAACGGCCTACATGAATGTCGTTCAATCTATGCTAAAAATAAAACAAGGAAACTGTATATATCGTCCAATCTCTGAGAAAAAAATAAACCCAGGAAGACGAATATCGTCCAATCTGTGAGCAAATGGAATAATAAACGGCATCGTCCAATCTATGAGCAAATGGAATACTGAAACGGCATCGTCCAATCTATGAGCAGGCTATGAAAGCCGAATTGTGTATAAAATCAAACGCTGCTATTAATCAGCAGGCGTGCTAGAATCGGTCTTGATCAAGTTTAAGGGGTATTGCTACCTTTCGTTTGGGAAAATCACGCGATGTATCCCACAAACCAGAGTTCACAAACAAAAGAACATTGATCAATTAATTATGGATCTAAGATAAATTCTCAACAGCTTAATTTTTCGCTAGCTGACGAAAAACCCCAACTCTACACTCCGGGTTCAAGTCAACTTCGCTTTGAGATTTTCTCCGATCTATTAAGATTATTTTGTCTCTAATCTCTATTTTCGGAAATCGATTAGGTTTATTGGATTATTTCAGTCAGTAATAAACGTGGTAAGAATTTAAGCCAAGAAATCAGGTTGAATGCTCATATTTTGATTCTTTTTTCTTTTTCTTCGATTGCATGTTTACGATTCATTAATGTCTCTTCCGCAGCTATTCTACAAAAAGAGGATTTGACCGTTCAGTTCTATGCAGTTCCGTTGCTAATCTATTAGTACTGTTCTGCAAGGGCTCAATGCTGGATGGTTCAGTACAGTAACCAAGTGGTACTGAGTAAATATATTCAGGCCAGTAAATCATTAATTGAACAGTTCAGCACAGTCAAGTTCTGATACTTTCCATCCCGAAACTGTGCTGTTTCTAAGCAGTTCTACCCAGTTGCTGTGACAAACCATTCAGTTGTTGAGGGCATAGGACTGCACAGTAACTGCTCGGTACCTCAGTATTCAACGGTACTGTCGAGTCACTGTATGGTCGGTAGCTATAGCCAGGAATTCCCAGAGACGTTTCTGGGCATACCGGTCATGTAAGACGAAGTGACGTGAATTTACGGGATTTCCAATAGTGGTAAATGGGGAAGTGGTCGGTCATTGTTCCATTTGCTAACATGCCAAGTCAAGTTGAGAAGCGTTATCTCCTCTCACATGAACTCTTTCACCGTTTCTGAGCTGAAAATGATCAGTCTCCGGATTACCACAATGCCCTCCTGTCTGCGTGATGGAGTAACAGTAATGACATTTCGATCACGATGGTAGATAGTGACGTTCAGCACGTTCACAGTATATTGACATTTCTGGTTATTTTATGGAAACGCATTTATGTATGTATGAAATACTTATCGCGAAATTCCAATGGTTGGTTTGAACTATCCAAGTTAATCCTTAAACAATACTATTTTCCCAGATAGCAACGACAGATGCGTTTGCACGTAGGCCACCGCGTGAGCGCCGGTTTGTTCTGCTGGTCTCTCCCTTATCCCTGTAACCTGAGTCGTTTTTTAGAACTTAATAACTGGTGTACATGTGATAAATATTGATCAGTTGTTTCCTACTATATCAAGAAAGCTTACATTCATGATAATTTTGGAAACTTGAGGTCGAAAATAGTCCAGTTATCATCAATATAAAATATTTCCTAGTTTAAAGAGATAGCAAAGTGCCCGATTAACAAACTAGTACGCATACGGTCAACCGCGTGTCAGTGCACTGGCCGCTGCTATCGGAACAAGATTGTATTGTCTGAGGAAACGTTAACTTCTATTATAGAGCAAAGCCCGGGATTATAGTTTCTGATTGTTTGCTATAAAATACAGGTCCCTGTGCGGGTATCAAATGCCAGAACGTTGGTCGATTAAGGAGTGATTGTTCGTGCCTGTGTAGCTACCCATTCACCGGACCAACATGTGAAACGAGTAAGTGAAGATGCATCTGTTACACACTTGGCTGAGCACTGCAATTTAGTAGAAAACTATCATTATTAACTTGGTATCATCCCATATGGTAGATGAATTAATCTCCCACCAGATGTAGGTCTGCTTAAGGAAAATGCATGCACTGCTTGTTTCAAACGTATTTTATTGCCGCATATGTAGCAATAGGGTTGGACACCTCCTTCATCATTAACAACTAACTGCACAACCTTCATAGACATACAGCGAATTAAGGCGCATTTAAGACGCAAAGATGGCGCATCAATTTCGCCAGCTAGGGCGCACGCCTTATTTGCATCCCCCATTTTTCCATTAGACTGGCTAGGGCGCAAAATAGAGCGCGTTCCAAACATTTTAATTGTTCCTTATACGCACCCTATTATTGAATATGTCGCACATGGGACGCAGTTTCAAGGCGCAGGTAAGGCGCAGTTGGGGCACAGAAAGGGCGCAATTAGGGCACACTCTCTGAATAACAGCATGAATGTTGTACCGCTAGGGCGCAGTTGGGACACAGCTAAGCATCAGAGCGCAGTTGAGGCGCAGTTAGGACAGAACAGTACGTATAAATCGAAGATGCAAACAAGGTGAAAACACAGAAAAAGAAAAAGAAACATCCAATTTTAATTTGCAGGCACATAAATCTTCGTCTAGGCAAGAAAAATGAAAAAAAAAAATTGACGGGTAAGACCGAAAATACTACTTTCTGGGGATAGCTCTTCGATGTCTTTATGATCCATGATCCTTTGCTCCTAGGTTTATGCAAATAGGTTCAAAATGACGACAATATGATTGGCGGAAATCCAGGAAGTTTTAGCTCGCTTGCTCTTCCGAAGTTGCAGTGACAATTTGATAAGGGGAGATAATAATAATGGTCCACTCAGGCCAGATGAGGAGGAACAGAGAGTAGAAATAGGTGATGTGAACGGGGTAAAGTGAGTAAACTTTCCCTCGAATCAAAACAATGAACAACCCATTCCAGAATGCCGGGTTATTAGCATTCACTCTGCCAAGTGATCAAAAAGTTGCCTTCTATTGCCAGAATATGACAATCATTTTTTGTTGCTATACAAGAGTGTAATCTTTTGTCAAGACTGATTATTATTTTATTATTATTATTATTTATTCATCTATTTTTGTTGTACTTTCAATAACGTGATGTGGAGGGTTCACAAACGAGTGCACCCGAAAAGAAAGAAAACATATTTTGATGAGTTATTTCCACCAAAAGGAGCACTAAACGAGCGAATGATGGTCAAATATTGTGAAAATTCGGTGATAAACAAACAAAATATCCGTGTTTAAGCGGATCTCACTTCATTCTAATACCAGTTTAGGTCTTTTAGGTAATGAATCCCCATGTGAACTGTAGTTTAAGCGTCCGACAGCTACGCGAAATGCTATAGCCCTACTGGTATTGCAGCCCTCTATACGAGTACCATGTACCAAATGTGGAGGCTCAACTCTTAGATTTAATTACCTTATTCCTTATTTATTTCCTTGTTTGTAACAGCGCTCCCTGGTGTCGGATCGGAAAACTAATGGTACCATGTTTAATATAGCTCTCAGGGAGTATAGTCTATGTGCCAAACATGGATATTGTAGCCCTTTACGAGTATCTGTGTAGCATATATGGAGGCTCAACTCTTCGATTTATGTCCATAAAGGCCATTTCCTTATTAATTTCCGTATCAAGAACAGCTTTCCCCACTAGCTAGTATCTGAATGAGTAAATATCATCAAATATATATTCCGAAAATTGATAGCAAAACTAAGCGAAAATTTTGTAAATAATTTCTTCAGAGAAAGATTTGGAAACATCATTTTGGTATGTGTACTTTGGATTACGCTCGGCAAATTCAGAAATGGTAACCCCATTTGTATTTGTCTCGGTGATGCTTGATATTCGTGACAATTAATCGGAATAATTTTGTTTTCAGAGCAATGTACTCCGAGACTGGATCCTTGGGATTGCTTCAGAAATTGGCCACAGGATTTTTGCCCGAGGTTTTCCAACGTTCGCGCATTTTGTCCAGCAATGTGCGGGGTATGCCCCGGTAAGATCAACTGTCATCTTAGCTCTGTCCATCTTCACAACGCCAAGGTTACTATTTGAACCAAAGGCGAAGCCGTAATCATTTTGGATAGCAGATCACCCAACTTCAGTGTTCATTTGGAACGGCGAATAGAGAAATGTAATCGCATAACCAATGTGGCCAATCGAAGTGAACGTGGGATATTGTCATGTAATCTAATACCATGGTTGCATAAAGCAAATGATCTGATTGGTCAACAAGAGTCCATGGGGGCTTCAATATACGCTCGCAACTTGGACAGATTTAACATCTGCGATCCCACATTTAATTTATTGTACGGACTGGCAAATATAGACATAATTTTGATGCGTGCTTCATATTGTTTGAGACTTCGCTGACTTTGGCCTTGACCTCAAAATAAACACATATTTTTTCTTCTAAATTTGGGGTATCAACATACCCAAAGTTTGGTAACAATAGAAGAGGATATATCACATGAAGAACTGAAGTTAATAGACAACCAGTCGAATAGACAGACAGGCATCGAAAGGTTTCTTCGTTGCCATGCTCTTGAGGTATATTCTGCAGTTCGAACATTCAATAATATTTTTAACTATTTCTTGGTGTTCACTTCATATATAACGTACTGTTGTTTCATTCCAGCTGTTTGTGGCGGGAAACGCTGTCAGAATGGCGGCACTCTGGACTTCGATACCTGTGTGTGCACATGCCCCGTTGAGTACCGTGGAGACAGGTGCGAGACCGGTGAGTTGAATATTCGCCTCTTTGTATACTGTGTACAAATAACTAAGGACTGGAAATAAAGCAGTTGATATTGTTCTTCGCAATTCTACTCACACATAAATAAATTATCTATATATATATGCCAAAGATTCTAACCGTATCTTGTATTTATTGTTCTGTTCCAATTCTTCACTGCTTGAATATGCCATGACACCTCTTGTCAGCCATTTCCATCTCTTCTTCAAACCGTGCCCGCGCGGTAGTGTCAGCAACACTTCATATCACGAATTTTCAGGCAAGTTAATTGAGAAGTGCATCGTCGGACAATATTTATGGAGAAATCACAGGCAGCTTTTGAAACGTATGCCGCCATCTTGATTTCTCACATTAGAGAATGTTTGACTTCAATCAGACAGCTAACTAAACACTACTAGTAGTCATTGACTACAACTACCATGTAAATCGCGAGCAACGGATTATAATCTCACCAACCTATACCTACACATGTATATTGAATCATTTTGACTTCATGCACCCAAAGACACGGTCACCGTATTCTCAAATGAAGGTGACCATGGTGACGTATCGGTGCATACTACGTCACCCGATTGTTACGTCATCCGATTGTTACGTCACCCGATTTCAGCAAAAAGTGTTCTTCGGTGGCGGTAGATAGATGATACATGTAGATAGATAGATACTTTATTCAGCCAATTGATGATGGCGCCCTCTCGGGCAGAGCACTCATAGATTTGGGAGGTATCTCCCTTATTCATTGATCAATTGATTTACGATTTACAAGTTTTGAAATAATGAACTTCAGCAGAAGAATGGGACGACAAAATACTGGTTTCTGTGTGGGGCACTATCTCGGTGTTGTTTGGATAGACTCACCCCTGCGTTTAAAAGCAGCAACCAGATAAGCACTCACATTGTGTATTACAGTTTCATCTTCATTACTAAGTAGCCAGATGAGTTACATGACAATATATTTCCGGTATGTTGCTGTTGTTCGGGTCAACATGGATATTGCTTTATATGTGTTGTGTGACTGTTTGCGATACGTTTAGAAGTTAATAATATATCGATGAATGAATAGGAACAGGATACAGGAGACAAGACGTTAATGCGTTGTTGTGGTTGTTATTTTTTGGCAGAGAAATGTAATGGCAAGAAGTGCTTAAACCATGGTACCATGAATTATGATACGTGCTACTGCCTCTGTCCACCCAACCAGACCGGCGATATATGTCAGCAGTGTATGTATAAGTTAAACTTTATATGAAATGTTCACGTGACTTATCTTAATTCAACGTGACCTATCTCTGGTTATACTCATTCTGGATAAAATCGACCCATATAGTATGGGTTCAACATATAAAGTCCGAACATCCATGTGGACGAAAGAATTGTTTTCCAAACCTGTTGTGTACTACCGCGAACAAAATATTCATACCTATCAATACACGACCATATTCACGACACAATTATCCAGGCAAGCGACCGAGAGAAGCAAATTTCATATACCCTGAGATACTATGACAAAGATTAAAGTTAACATGCCAGGCAGATGCGTTCAGCGGTCTGCCCAACCGAGACGGTGACAGCCTGCATTTCCATGCATCGACCATGCTGCTTCTTCAATGCAGACACAAACGCCATCCAGTTTTGCGATGCAACTATCCACACAAATCGGCATCCAGTGCTAAATATCTTCACGACTATTCGCCCAGTTTCGCCCATGATGACGTCATCGTGTCGGAATTCGGATATTCATGTCAGATATCTTTTCTCAAAAACTAATTAATATGTTAGAGAATGATTAGATTCGGTAAAATAAATTATTTTCGTGCCCTTTTAGGCAAGCAAACTGCGAAAAATAGACAAAAAAGACCGAAAACACGACTTACTGAGGACACCTCCTGGCCGCCATTTTGAATTTTCAAACGACCCTTTGCAGTTAGAATTATGCAAATAGTCTCAAAATGACGCCAATAACACTCACTGAAAAGTCGGAAAGTTTCAGAAGTCTCGTTCTCTTCGTTCCTTGATACTTGCAAGAGGATAGTTCCAAGACACTTTATGATTATAATTTCTGCCTGGTAAACTCATGGTTTCGGATCAGAATATAGATGTAGGCCTGTAGGCCATGGCATAACTCTCATGAGAATAACCATGGGACCGCGCATACTTTTCCAGACGTAAACTTCTACCGCTGGAAAGAGCGTGGTTGTAACCAAAGCAAGCCTGCAATGTGACCTATGTTTGGTGTATCGCCAGCTGGAGTTAGAATGCCGCCCAGGGACGGAAGGGCGACGAGTATTCGGTACGCCTATTGTAGGAGGTATAGGTTCTCGCTCGACAATAAAGCGCGTTGCCTGGTTTGTGATTGTCGCTCTCATTTCCTGGGTTTCTTGTAGCATCGTTGTATCTACTACCGGCGTTTGGGAGACTTATACGGAAACTCTTTGTGAAGGCATACATCTTGTCCCAAATGTTAAAGTCATATTATGTGCCGCTTCAGAGACCGAACAACATACAACCAAGAACTCCGTCTCTGGTGATTAGATTTCGGGATTGGTTCTGTTCTTTTGATTTTTTGGAATTATTTCCCTGTACGTTACAGGCCAGATTCATTTCCCACTTGGCTTGTCATACCCGACCTTCGGAATTGAATTCTCGGCCCCTTTCCTTACTAAAGCTGCCATGCGTAGCAGTTCTTTTGGTTCACGAATGTACGGGTCTGGATTACCCCTGCTCACACGCCCTAGTATGGACTAGAGATTCTCGTCGGGCACCACGAAGCATTGCATGGTCATACACATCAACAGGTACCGATATACGAATGGCTGGCTCTGGTATAACCTTAGCGAGATTGTATTGTACAATACCTCCGTTACTGAAACTCTGTGATACTAGTCCTAGGATATACTGTGCTATACATGTTCGTGCTGTATTAACTCTTATTTCCTGCCACTTCCTTATACAAGACTATGACTGTACATTCTCGATGGAGAATGGGAGGGATTTAGAGCCATTCTAACTCTGGTTCCACATCCCTCGGTTTGGTGCCTCTTCATCTACACCAAATACTGTCTTGGTCGATTTTGGAAACAGAACCATACGTGCCCGAGTGCAGATGACCTGCGCCTCCCACTGTTTTCTCAGGGACTAGTGGGCCCAGCTTCGTAACCTTGTCAACAGACAGAAAGACCTCTATGCGGTGGTTGCCCGAGTTTGGATCGTTGTGATGTCGAACATATTGCCAATGCCCTCCTGGCAGTCTGTCTGGCAGACGAACTTATTTTGGAAACTTGCCTCGATCTTCCGTGTGCTGGTGGCCGAGTAGAGAGACTTCGTTGACGCCGTCATCGTTGGCAAGCATCTTGCAAGGAGAATCTTCCAAAGGCAGTTCTGGCAGGAACTTTTTCGCCGGATAATCAAGTATCGCCTGACGGTCAAGAGGTCTCTTGTGACATCCAGGTTATACGAACCGATGCCATACACTCCACAGTTTCGTAGCAGTGGACCCTACCTAATTTTATAATAGGGTGGACCGTCCGTTTTCTGCTACATCTTTATTCTTCTTGCTCTCTTAATAGCTTATATCTATAACACCATCATGTTCAGCATTGTTAATGCTGTAAACGGGCATATACGGATCGATAGGTGGGTTCGTCTACAGTGATCGGGATCAGGGAGTAAACTTTGTCCTGTTTCAATTACGCCCCTTGGCCGTGCGTAAATATCATGAATCAATTACTCAATTACAGTGAACAATCTGACAAGAAAAAAACGGGGGGGTCGATCGCCATTGTTTTTCGCCTTTTCAAGTTGACATCAGAAGTTTAATTGCAAGCGCTCTGAAAATTATTTCTGAAAAGCAGAATTTGACCCTTTTTTGACCTTTTAAGTTGTTTTTTTTTAGATAAATGCAGTAAGACTGGAAAGAAAATCTTCAAGTTTAAGTTTTCTATAACATATCAGTGTTGTGTCTTAAAATAATGGCTTAATCATAGTCTTTCAGAAAATATATACATATCAGTGATCTGGGTGCACGATTTAACGAAAATTGCTGACCCTGAAAAAAAAAGAATCCCTGGAGAGTATCCTTAGTATTCTTGTACGCATTACACTGTACATTTTTCGGTACAATGGGGCGTACAAAGCGATTTTGTACGCATCAAATGTGTACCGTATGTACGAAACGGATGTGTATCTCTGATACAAATGCGATGTGTTTGTGCATTTTTTGCACAGTGAGATAGTGACTGTGCATTTGTTGTCAGTCAGGTACCGTAATGGCTGTGTACCAGAGATACACAATTGGTGTACTTCTTTCACAGAGTAGTATTTGGAGAGTGGGATTAAACAAATATCCTACAAATGTATTCATCCTTTTCCGGAGTTGTGGAGGACATTACCTAGAAATGGGGAAACTTTTTACTTCTTTCGTGTTTTCAATGGTTTTTTATACAATAATTACATGTATTGAATGTAAACCGTTCCAACTGACACACCTTGACGAATCGACACGCTGTTCATGATTAGAAAAATATGATGCATTTCAAATAAAATAGAACATAGTGTCTAAAAGAATACATGTAATTTGCATGTACTATGATATAGAGATCATCCACGCCAGGCAAAGGTCCCTCCATGGTCACCATTTTGAAAAATCTCACATTGAGGAAATTGCGGTCTACCTTTCTTAGGATGTTTTAGTTTTGATCCAATCCAGGACGCTACACCTCCCATGTTTAGCCAAGTATGGTTATATTAAATCGGATGGTCTATAGCACCAAGTTTGGTACATCCATCACTTGAGGCATACAGAACAATATCAGGAGAAGAGTTCATTGCTCAGGGCCGTGTGAAGCTCTCTGATGGAACCCCAAAAGGGTAGGTCCGTCATGTATGATACCGTCAATCGGGTACAGTATGCGTGCAATATACTTGCTCCTTTTCAATACTTGGTTGAATGGTTCCCCACACGTAGTCCCCATGTTGTAAGGGATTGACGTATCATACATGACGGATAGACCCCCAAAAGGCATCCAAGGGGAATAATTATCGTTGAAACAATAGTTAGCTTTCCAGTAGCTTTGACATTTTTATTATCTCTCAGGCTTAAACTTGTCACACAATATTTGGTTCCAACGCTAGCAGAAAATGTAACAAAATCCAAGATGTCCTCTATGATGACGTTACAGTGACGTCATATAAAAATAAGCCATTTTGTGTACGATTTCTCAAACCGATTTTCAAATTCTTTATTCGTGCAATTTTCTTCCCTTAAACTGCCTGGTAAATTAGTAAATAATCATCCGATCTGAAATAATATTATTGGGCAGTTCTATGTAGCAAAAAAAAGGCACTAGTTTGAAAGAAATACGACAAAGACCCAACTCTCCAGTTACACCGTGGTGTCGTTCAGTCTGAATTAATAGGAACTGTGGTCACTCTCGTTTCCTGGCACATATGTAGGCATCGTCGTGATGGGACTGAAACACAGTGGACGTTCATAAAGTTAGACCGCGGTTCGCAGTTCGTTATTCGGGACCAGTCATTCAGCGACTCATAACGGCGCCCCTAGCAGCGCCCCCTGGCGTCAAATTTGGGATATGAATATGCAAAGATATAGAGCATGACATTCTCTCTTGCAATGCAGAGTTTTGAGTTTAAAGTAGTCATAATAAAAAAAATACAGATTTCTATATCTGAAGAAATAATTGCTGTTCTCCTCGAATAATGAACTGCGAACTGCGAACCGCGAACCGCGGTCTAACTTTATGAACGTTTGAGAACGACGTTAAACCCTACTAACTCACTCCTTTCACATGATGCTCTTCTTCGAGGATTATGCAACAGGCTCAAAATGGCGCTAATATGATGAGATATAAAGACAAAAATGCCAGATCTCAACATTTTTTTTTCAACAGCACCAGCGAAAGTTCATTGGGAAGGGTGGGACAGGGTGGACCTGCATCCACCAATACCAATTGGACCCAGGAACCTCGATATTCAATATCATGTTTCTAGTGGTATACGTGTAGAACCGGCCTATAATTGGAGTAGTACAAGAGTGCTGAACCATGCATATTAAAATGTAATGTTTCACGGGAAGTTTCACGGCCACGAAATGAAGTTTCAGAAGTAAAAAAAAAAAAAAAACCCGGCCCCGATGAGCGTAAGATTCTCTTTTTGAGATTTATTTCGTTTAGGTTACCCTCATTGACCCGAACACTCTTTCAATGAAGTTTCGTGCCATTTCGTCCAAAAGTGAATCTGTACGGCAGCCACAAATAAACAGAGACGGTTTGAATTATTGTAACATAATCACTCGTGTGGAACTAAACACTCGTTCCCGGTCCGTTTTAAACATGTTAAATCAACTTTCCATCTCGAAAGATTTAAAGCTGGAATACGAGTGCGTTGTTGAGCTTTTCCATCATTCTACTTTTAGTCTTGCGAGCTGGAAAGCTGAATTAACATAAACAAAAATGGTAGAAAATGGAAAGCCCAACACCACGCCCATGTTCCAGCTTTTCATATTGCAAACATTGAAAATAGAAAGATGCAAAGCTCGACACAGCTTCCATATTTTGTATTTTAAATACATTCGCATTTTACGACATCGTATGTGGTTTTATTGTGAACCTGGTACACGTACGATACAAGAGGTTTCAGGGAAGAAGATTGTTAATTTCAATCATATGAATCTGTCGGAAAAATAAAACAGTATTGTCGTAAAATGTATATCTTGGAGATTGGGAGAAATGAGCTCGAGGCTAATTTGTGGTAGTAGGTATATCGCTTTCGTATTGCCATATACTCTCCCAATACAAACCTAGGGTCTGCATTTGAAGCGTAATTGTTATACTACATAAATATATTTCGAAATACAAAACATGAAAGCGATGTCGAGTTTTGCATGTTTCTGTTCTAAATGTTACCAGATGCATGGAAAGTAGGAATACTGGAACGGTGCGAGCTCTTCATCTTTCATAATCTCAATATTTAGATGGAAAGGTAGAATATGGGAGCAGTTTTGGACATTTCTATCTTATTATTTTCTATCTTTGGAAAGCTGAATTGTCACTTTTTACATGGAACGAGGGTGATTGTTTACTTCTACACAGGCGATTATTTAAATCTAATTGGTATTAATGAAGACACTTTCACAACTGTAACGCCATACATTTATAGCTGATTATTCGGGGTTATTTTCAGTCTGCTGCATAATAATCGGAGCAGAGCATCATGGGTAAATTCGAAATGGATGACATAGAGGTGTAACTATAAAGTTGTCTGTCGTATTTCTTAAAAAAAGTATTTGTTTTTATACGTAAAAGTGCCCAAAATTATTTTATCTCATATCAGATGATTATTTACTAATTTACCAGGCAGTTTCAGAGAAGAAAATTGCACAAAGGGAAAATTCGAAAAATCGTCCAGAAAATAGCTTATTTTAAAATGTGATGTCACTGTCAGGTCAACAAAGTCGCTGTCCTGTTTTTTCTCACATTTTCTGGTGGCGCTTGGACCAATGATACGGTGTGGCAAGATTCAGCTTCCTAGCCTCAATGATATTGAAATTGACGAAGCTAAAGGGGAGGCTAAGTATTCTTGCAATGACAATATTGCCCATCAAATGACCTTTTGGCGGCCAGAGGACACCATGCACAGTCCAAAGCAAAGAGCTCTCCTTCTGATATTGTTCTGAATGCCTCAAGTGATGACGTGCCAAGTTTGGGGCCTTGCATGGACCAGCGTGTCACGATCTTCCCAAAATATGGCCGTAAGCTATCTGACTATATTTAGCAAAACACGGTACGAGAAAGCATGATTTTTACATTGCAGTGAGTTGTCCACCAGCAGACCATACCGACTGTGGGACAACGGCCATGCCGAAATATCAGTGTTTCACACACTGGGATGTACCTTTCATCTGCCCCCATATGTGCGGACATTGTCAGAGGTATAACAAGGGTTTTATTCACTCTTTGAATGACATCTCAGTTTACAGAAGTATGACGTGAAGTTGATGTTGCATTGCACATGTCTAACAATGTCTCTTTCGACCGACCACCACCCCCTCCTCCACATCCCCATCTTTCCGCTGTATATGATTGTTCGATTAGACAATGCCATGCCGATTTCACCGGAGTATTACCGTCTGTCGGTGTAACTGACCAGTCTGTGGTCAGTCCAAAGTATTATTGTAGCTCATTGAACCATTCCATTGAGAGTGGAGTCCAGCCATCTTACTTGGGCGTAATACCCCAGCCATGACGTGGTTGTTCTGATATCGGCCCGGGTATCAGTCGAGGGCTGATACAGACCGAGGGCTGATTATCCGGGCAGATATCGAAACAATCATGTGATAATCGATAGTACCGGGTAAAAGGTATATAGGCTTCAGATGTATACAAATAGGCATATTACTGATCAGCAAGGGAAGTAACTAGTATCAGAAGCAAATAACTAGTTGATTTGCTTCTGCTAGTATTTTGGTGATATTTCCATCAAAGGGAACTGCTTCGCACTTACCGCTTACTGATCTATATTTGAATCCTACTCACTCATTCACCCACATGAATGATTGTGTCTAGTGTTTGAAATGCTAGTGTGAATGATAATGTTGGCGTTAGAATTTTCGCGAGCCAATCAGAAGTTAGTTTGATATTGCAATATCTTATTAATTTAAGCGTGCATATGTATGGTATTTTAGTTTAAATGATAATGGGTTTTGACGGAAACATCATCAAGGTATTGCTGGCATCCATGAAACTGCTGATTCATTATGATATTTAAGTAACGCGCTTATGTTTACGGTGTGAGCAAGAACAGAGTTATTAGAAAGATATCTTGATTTGAAAACTTAGAATATATCACCATTACCTAATGACTGCTGAACGAATAGATCAATTGGAACTCTTACAGTGTTTACCTGTATTTATATGATATGAACCACTTCACTTATTGTTACTTTTGATATAGAGCCTTTTACACCATTTTCAATATATTTTTATAGTATCGAAGGAACAAGCACCAGCGCCCCATAAAGTGGACGTCAGAAGAAACATCTGGAATATGCAGCGGAAATATCTTGAGACTTCAAACAATTTTGGTGTGGACCTTTTATCGCTGATGATCCGACCGGCCTCTCGCATGTTGAATAAAACGCTCAGATTTTATGACAAATGTTTTTATTGTCTTTTATTCACGCGATTTTCATAAGTTTAATGATCGTGAGCCGACCAATGGACAGCTGAGAATGTTGATGCTCACTTGGATAGGTGTATAAAAATACACCCCCTATATACTAGCCCATAGGGTGGGTACGGTTCTACTGAAGCTCTTATTGGGCCGTGACCGTCGTGGGCCCAGTGATATGTGCATGTGCACTCGGGAATTAGTAGAGAAAGGGCATCTTCAGAGAAACGCATGCGCACGCTGGGACGAGTAAATAAATGGCATTTAAATTGTGACC
>JAVTVY010016227.1:0-62202 GCA_036873755.1 Hanleya hanleyi
CATGTCCGTGCATGTCCGTGCAAATACTTCGTAAGCGATAACTCCTGAATGCTTTGTCGGATTCCTCCGAAATTTGGCATCTGCATTCTTTGTGACAAGACGTCTGTTGGTATTACGTTTCAGCAAGATCCGCCTGTAGGTGGCGCCACTGGGTCTTGTTCCAATCTTTAGTGCATGTCCGTGGATGTTCGTGCAAATGCTTCATAAGCGATAACTCCTAAATGCTTTGTCGGATTCCTCCGAAATTGGCATCTGCATTCTTTGCGACAAGACGTCTGTTGGTATTACGTTTCAGCAAGATCCGCCTGTAGGTGGCGCCACTGGGTCTTGTTCCAATATTTAGTGCATGTCCACGCAAATACTGCGTAAGCGATAACTCCTAAATGCTTTGTCGGATTCCTCCGAAATTTGGCATCTGCATTCTTTGCGACAAGACGTCGCTGGTATTACGTTTCAGTAAGATCCGCCTGTAGGTGGCGCCACTGGGTCTTGTTCCAATCTTTAATGCATGTCCGTTCATGTTTGTTCAAATCCTCCGCGAGCGATAACTTTCGAACAATTTGTCGGATTTCTTCGAAATTTGGTAAATGCATTCCCTGCGACAAAACACCGTTGGTGATGCGTTTCAGCAAAATCCACCCGGAGGTGGCGCCACTAGAGTTCATTCCATTATTCCATGCTGCAAGTGATAAATTAGAAACACTTGGTCGAATTTCTTTGAAATATCCTACATATGTACCTTTCTGGGTAACATGAGAAACGTTGCGGCTCATCGGATTCGTCTCAAATTTGGCATGCATTTACCATGCCAGGAGCTGTTGCTTGGGATTGCCTTTCGCTCACTTGCACTCACAGGTGGTGCCACCTGGTGGCAACATCACAAATTCGTTTCCGGGTAATAACTTGAGAACTAACCATCGGATTCTTCTCAAATTTTGTATGAATGTACCGTGACATAAGATGTCGCTTGATAATGCATTTCACTGACTTGCGCCTAGAGGTGGCGTCACCTGGTGTCAAAATCTAAATTTGGTTTCTGGGCAATAACTTGAGGACCCTCATCGGATTCTTCTCAAATTTGGTATGCAGATGTCCCCACAATACCATGTTCCTTGGGATTGTATTTTTCCCGCTTCTGCCTACAGGTGGCGTCTCCTGGTGGAAAATTTGTTTCCGGGCAATAATTTGGCAACTGCTCATCAGATTATTCTCAGATTTTGTATTCATATGTGACCCACCCCAAATAACATGAACACCGGTGGGCATCTAGTACCGGCAATAACTTGAGGACCCCTCTTCAGAGTCTCAAAGTTCATATGCCGATACCATGACATGAGATGTCATTTGGGATTGTGTTTTGCCTGCTTGCACCTACAGGTGGTGACTCCTTGTGGCAAAGTCTAAATTTGGTTTCTGGGCAATAGGTTGAGGATGCCTTCATATTCTTGTCAAATTTAGTTTGCAGATAATATGCCATGAGTTGTCTCTGGGGGTTGCATTTCGGTTACATAATTTTCATGCTACATGGTAAAGAAAATATATTACAGTAGCAATCAACATTCAGTCAGCCATTCGGAGTTGATCTCAAAACCTGGGAAGGTGGAAAGACCCCTCTGCTTCTTACGCCTGTGAAGTAGCTGTTGCCATCCTCATGAATATCTTCTGAAACCGACAGCGCTTATAAATATTGCTGCCATTTTGGCGGGGGACCTAGCATCCTCTGGCTGCTTGTTATGTCATAATAGAGGTGTCCGTGATTTTTGTATAGGTCTTATGTGTGTAATGCGTATTTTATGTTTTAATGTCACTGTATTTTACATGTCCCATATCTTAATGATGATAATTTCTATATGTATCATATATGGAAATAAAATAAAAAAGTATAAAGTTGAATATTTAGTGGATTCTATAGGCCTTTCATTGGTTTTGTTTATTTGTTTTTTGTTGTTTTTTTGTGCTGCCATACGGCGAATCGGTGACATTTCGTTGATATCGGTGCAGGTTCAATTGCAACTGTTCTCATATACGGGCGTACTTACAAAAGTACTGCCCGAAAAGGAGCTCGTAATTTCGGAACCATCAAAGTTATATACCGTATCTGTAGAGGCTAACGATATCAGAGAGTGTAAGTGTTGGAGGGGGTGGTTAAGGCTCTAATTTGAAGAGAAGGAGCATAAAGCGTCATGTCAAACTTTTGGGTTCATCGCGGACGATACGGGTGGATTATGACAATTGGCGAGAGAGATGAACCTCTGAGTAATTAAAAAGATACAACTCGGTTCAAACGCGAAACAAGGAGTGTCACAGATGTGGCCAATTAAACCGTATGTCACCTGAACAAATATTTATCACATAATACTTCTATACATTCACGCCATAATGTGATTAACATTGGAATTGCGGTTGATCATTGTTGGCATATTGATACTATCTGAACAATATCATATGATTGCACCTTTTACCTGCAGATAATTCCACAAGCGTAGTCGGGCTAGGTCCCATAAAAAATGTCTTGTTTCCCATCACCGCGTGCCCCGATTTTTATTTATTTTATTTTTTATTTCTTCTCACCTGCCTTGTTGGTGTTCTTCAGGTATAAAAATGACCATGAATTAGCTCTGGTTTGCATCAGGGACTGTTGAGTCTCGCTCCAAATACTTGTATACCCAGTCTAGCGGGTTTCGACGTATGCAGCCAGATCTCAGTTGTCTTCAGTACTGATTTTATGCAGTATTTTCGCAAATATTTTTAGTAGAATCATCAAACTTTATATTTTCAGAAAGCCAACATTTCAATAAATCCGAGTAACTGTTGGTATTTCTATGAAATTGGAAAAGAAGTAGAAAATATCGACGGAGGAGACACTGACAGCACAGATGGTTTCCAGCAAAGTGGAAAAATATCCAGAAAACCACGTCAAAATTACTAAATATTTTGGGTAGCGCAAGTATTTTAACGATCAAAGTACCCTGAACATTTACTCGTCAAATGCACCCCACAAGCTTTATTTTACATATTTTTATGTTATTCCCGATCATGCACCCAACTGTATCTTCAAAAGTCGAAGTCGTAATGAAAGTCGAAGTCGTAGCGAAAGTCGAAGTCGTAGCGAAAGTCGAAGTCGATTTGGCGATTTCTCTAGCATTCATTTCTACAGTCCGCGGAAGCGAGATATCATAGCGACGCAGCGAGGTAACGATGGAACAAGAGAGCGAAGCGACGGAGAGAGAGAGAGTGCAAAAGGAAATAATTATAATTCAACCTCGTAACCTCAATTCGGAATGTTCACTCTGTTAAGGATGTCCGCTGGTGGTAAATCAAAGTAATTAACTTTTTGAATAATGTGTGCTGTTGCATTTATCAAATTGGATGAATGTTGCTGTGCAAAATTCTCGGCTAGAATGCTTTTAAAGGAAATCCCTATCTCTTAACCAGGAAAGGGAGACAAAATGGCTCCCAAAGCCAAAAACCACCAGCGGACATCCTTAAGTCATTTGTAATTCAGTATTTCCTTCTAACTTTGTTTATTTACCTTGCAGGTTAGAGTACCCAACAAGGAAACGACGTATTGGTGGTACACAACTAAGCTACCCTACCTGAGACAGAAACATCACATAATACAGGTAATGGAGACATTAAAATAGAAATAAACGCTGACTTCGTGGACAAATGACGCTGCTGTCTGAGTGTTGGAAACTGGGGTCGCCATAATCCAGAACCGGAACTTTTCCAGCAAAAGCAGAACGAGATTTGTTGTGACTGGACCCTGAATAGCTTCGTCATGTACCGTCATCGCACTGCCTGTCTTCAAACGGGGACTGATGCTTTATAAATATGCAGGAGATGATTATTCAATCGCCAATAGTTTTACAAAATGACCTTGGCCTTTTGAATTTTGAGTCCATAACTGAACTTGTGCCGGACAAAGTAAAATATGTGTGTTTTATATTAATTCGTTGGCACTTCGCGATACATCACTCGAGAGTGTACGCGGGAGTCGGTTCTGATTTATTCGCTATACGAAGTACATGTATACACATGTAGTTGTAAAGCATTCTCACTCCACCAGAGACATGCTACCACCATGCCTCCGGCTTATAATGGCAGCAAGCGTAGTATGTGATAAATATTCATGAGCGAGAAGAGTCATGTGACCTATCGCATGACAGCACATATGTTCCACCAAAGCGAACGTCAGGATATATATCCTCGTTTTGTGCTATGAAGTTCAACACCTTCCGTGGTGTAGTGGTTAGCACGCTGGACTCTGAAACCAGCCATTGCTTATACTTTGCAGTTTGAAGGGGCGATTCAGAAGGGAAACGAAGGGGTTGTACACCACATGGAAGTATTTCACTGTGAGGTTGGTGCAAACACCAGAATCCCATTTTTCAGCGGACCAGGACTGGGGGAAGGAGTCCCGCCCAATTTAGAAAGTTGTCGAAAAGTCATCGGCGCCTGGGCCATGGGGGCTAAGGTGAGCTCTTTAATCAAGGAAGGGATGTTATCAAGAAACTCAATAAAAAATCAATTAATATAATTTGTTAATTCTTTTTTCCCACTTCGGTTATTAACTTGTGGATTGCCTTATATCACGGCAATTCTTCTGAAACTCTCAGTAAGATTATAAACATAGACCCGTAAATAATATATTTAAATGTTAGCTACATTACTTTAAACCAGGAAATACAATTGGTTCGTTGTAGTCTCTGCCGTACCCCGATGAAGCGGGTTCACCAATTGGAGGGAAGGACTTCTCACGATATGTTCTTCTCGAGGTCCACTATAATAACCCGGAACTACGGCAAGGTGAATGCATGGTGTACTGTCCAATCAAATCCACTGACTTATATGTTCGTGGCCATTCATCGTATCTAAAGACACGATACTGTAATTTTTATATGAACTACCGGAACATAACTACATTTTCTTCTCAATTTTCTTTGGAATAATCAGATGATGGGTGCACATGTTAATGCGTTCTATACGACCTACACCGATCTACCGGGGTATGTAGATCGGTGTAGCTCGTATAGAACGCATTTTTATGATATCTACTTTCATTGTGATGTATGAAAATGTGGGAAATAATTATCTTATTGAAAGAAAAATTATTAACAACAACAACATCGACGAAGACACTCACTGCTAACCAAGCCTCTGTGGATGAAAATGTCTAGTTCTCCTTTCTCGCTCTCTTCTATTCAGTTAAAATATCGGATGTTAGTGAATTACTGTCATAATATTTGTGAATTACTCTAGGATGTCAGAAAAATTCGTCGGTTTCAAGGGAATTTGCACGTTTCATCTGTATTTTTCGTATTCCTTGAAAATGCTTAGGTATTGTGGACCAGTCGGGCATTCGTTTCCATGTGACGTCTTCGTTACGAAAATATGACGCCGGAATTATGGAACTGGGTCTAGAATATACAAACAAAATGGCGATACCTCCAGGCCAGTCGTTTTTCCACTTGACTGGGGATTGTATCAAGGAATGTACTGAGGCGGTGAGTGCTGTAATGATATTGACATACTTCACGGACCAGCAGTAACTGCTTTGCCAGGTCCGCATTCTCCCAATGTCAGAGTTTATAACCTCCTATTAAACTGTCTCTCGGACTGCACTGGTTCGAAATACATGGCGCGCATGCGCATTCAGTCGTTATCGATTTTGATCGACACAAGAAACGTGCATCTGCTTACGAGAGAGATGGAGAAACCATCCATGATAATTAATTAGATGTTCATCTCTTTGACAACAGCACAGAGTACAGCCTCAGCATTAGAAGTGACATTCTAAAGTCTCTCCGCTTAACTTAGAAACGCACGAAGCTGATTGGCCGAGATTCATGTGCAAAGAGGTTGCGCGCAGCAGTTTTAATCCAGGTGCAATCAGAGGGTGCATGTATCTGAGAGTAGGAGGTATACAATCTGATTACGTGAGAATGCCTGCTCCGAGGTGGCAGGCTTGAGCGTTTAGTCCTAGTTCCACTATGTATTTATGGCAAATACTCTTAACTATAACGATAACTTCAAGATATGTTGTCTCCCTTGAATAATCTGATTCATATAACGCTGATATTGGACAAAGGTGATTATATTCCATTTCGCCACATGCAGGCATAGCTTGGAAGCAGTGTGTTCATGGGAAGACCATATTTCTTCTACCATTGTGTGCTTTAACATGCTACCATTGTGACCATTGTACTTCTTTACCGTGTCAAGCTACCGGTACCCAGAGTGAAACTTCTGGATTCTGGACGCTACCCTATAAACTGGTTGTTTGTTCTTACTATATCATGATTGTCTATATGTATATAGCGAGATAGTAGTTTTCTATTCTCCAGCCCTGACCCATTTATCTCTCAATTGAATAAAGTTATCAAAGATAACAGATATTTGAGCAGTGAATCAAAGATATTTGTGTCCAGACTTTTGCAAGGTTTTGTCTACTATACCCAAATGTTTGCCTATGAACAAAGTAAAATATGTGTATTTCGTTTACCAGGGTTTGCCTAGAAATGGAATAAAGATATTCGCGTCGCAGCTTCATACTCATCTAACAGGGAAGAGGGCTTATACAAAGCATATCCGAGGAGGAACGCAACTTCCCGATCTTAACCGAGACAACCATTATAGTCCCCATTTTCAGGAAATCAGACTACTGCCAAAACCAGTCCACGTGCTGCCGGTAAGATGGTGCTATTAAAATTTGTATTTTTATCATATCTATTAGTATACATGTAGTTCACAGTGTAAAGCAAATATATCAATAGTTTCGACTTGTCTTCCGGTTTGGCGATCATGCTGATACAACGGGAAGGAAAAAAGTATGGTATTGCTTTGTCGTGCGTGTCGTGCGCACGAGTTAATCGTTATCTCGTGAGCGCGCGTAATCTCGTATCTCGTGCGCACGAGTTACCTCGTATGTCGTGCATACGCCCGGTGTCCGTCTGTGTGTCTGTCTGTCTGTCCGTCTACCCCCTTTTCTTGTCTGCAAGATATCTCGAGAACTACTGGACGGAATTTCACCAAACTTGGATGGAATTACAAGTCCGTCATTCATAATTCAGCCGTCGTCCATTAAAGAATATCCGCGTCTATAATCCAAAGACCTATTCCATATTCCATATAACAGTATTAGCACCAAATTCAAAAGGACAATCATAGTATACATAAACATAGGCTCGTTTCCTGCAAGAGAGAAGCGGTCAACAGTTTTTAATGATGCCGACAAGTCATGATGTTCCAAAAATATAAAATCCGTATCGCTGATCAGTATTCTTAATCCATGATAATCGTTGTAAAGTCGTCATCTAGAGAATGATGTATCTCAGTCACGCTTTGATTGTGACTATTCATATGAGCACCATGAGGATCTTGAAGTACATGGGTTCATACGGCCCCTAGCCCCGGGTTAAGCGGAATTAGACACAAGTTACGAAACGTAGCGCCATAGATCTTGCACGCTACGTTCGTATTTTGCTATCAGCATGCGATATATATCGCCAAATTTGAGAAACTTTGAATGGAGGCGCTTGGTGGAATAGCCCTGTTTTATAAGTTTCTGCAACAATGTTTTGTGACGTTGATTAAAATCGTCACATTTAACACAGGATCTAGCAAAAGCTACTAGGCGAGATATGTATACGCCATATGCAGGTCCCACTGGAATATTACTGTCCAGAAAGGGATAATTTACGATGTCGAAATTGTAATCATCTCTTTTGTCATAAAGTCGACGAGAGAGATGGGATGGCCACCTCATTTGATTAAGTTTTGGTGTGTGTGCATGCGTTCGTCCGTGTCCGGTGTCTGTCTGTCTGTCCGTCCCCTTTTCTAGTCTGCAAGATATCTCAAGAACTACTGGACGGAATTTCACCAAACTTGGATGGAAGCTTCAATGGCATGGGCCCCCTCATTTGATTAGGTTTTGGTGTGTGTACGTCTGTTCATCCGTGTCCGTCTGTCCGTCCATCTACATGTACATGTCTATACAGACTTTGTCTGCAAGATATCTTGAGAACTGCTGGACAGAATTTCACCAAACTTGGATGGAAGCTTCATTGGGATGGCCCCCTCATTTGATCAGGTTTTGGTGTGTGTGTGCGTGCATTCATCCGTGTCCGGTATCCATCCGTCCGTCCATCTACTTGTACATGTACATGTATATACAGGCCTTGTTTGCAAGATATCTTGAGAACTGCTGGACGGAATTTCACCAAACTTGGATGGAAGCTTCATTGAGATAGCCCCCTCACCCGATTAGGTTTTGGTGTGTGTACGGCCACCCGTCCATGTCCAGCGTCCATCCGTCCGCCATTCTATTCTGAACTGCTGGACAGAATTTCACCAAACTTGGATGGAAGCTTCATTGGGATGGCCCCCTCATTTGATCAGGTTTTGGTGTGTGTGTGTGCGTGCATTCATCCGTGTCCGGTATCCATCCGTTCGTCCATCTACTTGTACATGTACATGTATATACAGACTTTGTCTGCAAGATATCTGAAGAACTACTGGACAGAAGTTCACCAAACTTGGGTGGAAGCTTCATTGGGATAGCCTCCTCATCTGATTAGGTGCTGGTATGTGTGCGTCCATCGTCCGCGTCCATGTCCGTCTGTCCGTCTAATTGTACATGTATATACATGCCTTGTCTGCAAGATATCTGGAGAACTATTGGATGAAATTTCACCAAACTTGGATGGAAGCTTCATTGGGATAGCCCTCTCATCTGATTAGGTGTTGGTGTGTGTGCATGCTTTCATCCGTGTCCAGTTTCTGTCCGTTCGCCCGTCCATCTAATTGTACATGTATATACAGGCCTTCTTTGCAAGGTATCTGGAGAACTACTGGACAGACGTTCACCAAACTTGGATGGAAGTTTCATCGTGATAGCCCTCTCATCTAATTAGGTTTTGGTGTGTGCATGCGTTCGTCCGTGTCTGTTGTCCATCCACCCATATACTTGTACATGTAAGAAAAATAACGAAAAAACCTTCTCAACTTTCTACATCATTATATTCCGACTGCAGTTTCGAACGTAATGTTCTTTTCAAGGAATACTGTTTTCAAATGACAGACTCATATATATACAAATACAGGGCACAACGGTCGCCAGACGACGTGCCTGGCTTAAGCAAGCAGTGACTTGATAACATGCTGACATTAATAGAAACAGTTGGTCACAATAAACATGAAAAGAGAGATTAAAAGGGATAATTCAAACGAGTACAATACATGCAGTAAACAATAATCAAAATCAAACATAATTGGTCTGCGAAGCAGAGGTGGGTATTTTCAGGATATGACATGCTTCAACAGTTTGATAAATACGTACATGTATTGCATGAAATCTAATTTCACAAAGTTGTTAAACAAACAAAATAACAAATATATTCAAGGAATATGTGATCCGTTTAATTCGGAACCATACCTTTCTATAAACATCGTTTCTTTAACATCCAATAAGGCTTGGTTCTCATTTAGTACTTTGTAAAAAGGAAAAACTTTAAAAGAAGGGGTCAAATGTTTATACCTCAATGCTAGGACCAACATCTAGATTCTAATACCAGTTCATACCACTAAAAAGCACTTCCACCTATCTTCATTATCTTAAAAATTTAGTTCCATAAACGAAGACGCATTGCTATACGTATCCGTCACTCATTTGTGTAACTGTCTGTTTCGTCCGAGTTGGCCTACATGGTTGGGTGTGTAAACTTTCATTCTCCAATTTTGCTTTATACATATTGCTGTCGCCGATATTGTGATTGCTTTTAAATAAAACAACCCATACTCTACATAGATGTGAATCACTGTTAGCAGGAAATCCAGCATGCAGGGACCACTCCCCCCCCCCCCGCCTCCCCCCTCCGTGTACACTTCTAGCTGTAATGACGGCCCGCATGTAGATAAAATATTAGTTTTCAATCCGCCATATCCTGCTTAATAATACGCTTTATAGAGAAAATATTATTATCTTCGTAAACCCACGATTGAACTCTTTCATTTTAAGCAAGAATAATATAGTGATGGCCTTTTCTTTTAATGAGAAATTCAAGCAATTCTGTAAACCTCAAGAATGATATTCTTTACGTGAAGTAGAAATGAAGAATACCTTTTTGCTTCTGACATTAATATATCGGTGACCAGTTTTATTGGCCATCGATATTATTAATGAACTATGATGTTCAACGAGGTCCTGATCAGGAATAGTAGTATAGAGAGCCGAGAAATCCCAAGTAGATATACATGCCAATACGTGTAGATGCAAGACCGCCTTGCATTCTCGAACTTCGCACGACTATAGGGTCAAACGTCGCCCACGTTTCAATAGCTAAGTTCCATAGCTACTCGGCTGCCTTATATCCCTTCCCATGCCGGTTATAAAATTATGAATATCATTAGCTTACTTGTAGCCTTGTGTCCTTTCTGACATGATTTGTGTTGAGAGAATGGTATAAAGAATATCAATCAACCACGTGGGCGCCGAAATCGGCATATATTTGCGAAAATCTCTGATTTAATTCAACGCCTACCTCCAGCTCAAAGCGAGTGTTAGAGCGCACGCGCAACGTAAAGAATGCATTGGTGGACGTATGAACACACGAGTTTGATTAACTACCTTGTAGCTGAGATGACGGTCGGCGTTTCAAATCAAATCCAATCAAATTCGGATACAGATGAAATTCGATGAAAGATGAAGATTTATATTCTTTGCACCATTATTCTTTCAACGAATATCATGCCAGAAGGGCGCCAAGCCCAAGCTACAAGTAAGTAAGTGTGTGATAGTAGTAGAAGTAGCGTATACCGCTTGTTACATAATAAGTAAGAAGAACTTTAGTCAGGAGGTCAAGGTCTAAGGTCAGAGCTGAGCGGGAGAAAGTCGGAAAGTTGACGTTCAAATTGAGCGATTCAGGGATTCGAATTTTTTTGAACCGCGTCCAATGAGAGCGTTGGGTTCAAAACTGGGTTATCGTTGTAGCGGTGGGCGAAACTTTATCAAACTCAATAGAGTTGATATAAAGAATATGAAAAATCAGGTATTTTGTAGAACCGTCACTCGCGTATTGCGCAAATTTGTCATCTACGCGCTTCCGTATTATTTCACTTGTCAGGCTTGATGTATGCGTGTTGGTTCCACACACGGCTGTGTCTATATTGCAGTCTGCGTGGTGAAACATGATAATTTTGCCCAAAAGCATGGTTACCTGACTCTTCAACGAAAATAGTCAATTATGTTTGTCATGTGACGGCTTCCGTAGTATTAAAGTTTATTGCAGCGAGACGGACTAGAAGAACTTGCGACGTGTTCTCGCAATAATAATTTTACAAAATGTAGAAATATCCCACAAAAGAAAACGTTGTTACACTTTGTGAGTTCCGATGTGGTCATAAGAAAAACAGACACAGTTGAGCGATATGCGGCCAATCCAATACACGTCCGACATGAGGACCCAACACGATATTTAATAATGTTGATATTTATGAAATGTTAGGCTCCAGGGTTACGTTAATCCATGTTCCTGCCGAACGCAAAAACGATACATCACACGGGGTTTCATTGCCGAAAATGCCTACATTGGTATTAGAATGAAGTGGAATCCTCTTAAACAATCTGTTGATTATAGTGAGCCCAGCGAACTCAATAGGCAACATGTGTACTTATGAGAAATGCACACAACTCCATGGATAACTGTACCCTAACGAATCTTTTTTCGCGGTATATCCGGTTTACATCCGGGTACTCGTCGTATTAGGGGGTCATTTTGAATATTGCATCTCGGAAATCAACATCTGGTTTTCTTCTAGAGACTATTTTTTGCACTTCGTGACTGAATAAAATCCCCTTCAAAAATATAAGAACCACCAATAAAGTTGGAACGAAAAATATATTGTTATTGAAAAAACAACAGACCCCGTCCGGAAATAAGGGCGTCGTCTGCTCGTTGATTGACAGCTGTCAGGCAAAGTAACCTCTTCGTTGAAATTTGGACTTGAAGTCCAAAAAAGGTCAGTTTAGGCCACTGTATATATCAGTGTTGACGTTGTAAATTCCTGTAGATTATATCCGTATTTTTTAAACTCTAAATAGATTTTTCTGTTGGACGATATTCATAAATATCTCCCCCCTGTTTTGTGGTAGCGATAATCTAGGCCATTACCATCTCATGAATATGCACGTCACTGGTATTGAGAATTTAAGCTTTTATGAATAGCCGTGTTTCAGGCATAGATACGTCAGAAATCTATATATATAAACTACCGACATACTATTCAATATCTCCCAGAAAGTAATTCTATGACACAAACACCTCTTTTTCATAACAAAACACAACCAAATCGGTCTCTAAAAAGTTTACACTTGAAAGTTTTCTTTTGCCTGGTCAGGTTATAGTTGAGGGGAGGTAACTTTATCAACCAGTGTTACATTATGTCCCCTGGTGTGACTTGAGAAATTATTAACATAGCCTTATTGAAATGCTATTAACTCAATGAATAAGGTTATGAAATAATATTGAGCTTTCAGTGGAGTATTTGAATTTGTTTTTTTACATATATATATTGAAGCTACAAAAAACAGCTAGAGAAAAAAAATCTTACAATATGGATGAACACAGTTATTCCAAATCAAATGTGTCAAAGAATCACATACAATGACAAAGAGAAATTTGTTCCATCCACTCTGCACTGTTGGAAAAGGAACACAATTATGCCAAGGTTTCTACATCAGAAAGTGTGAACGCAACAGCTGCTTGCACTTTTGTGCAACAATCCGGCCAAGTTTTAGATGTTCTAGGAGATGGAAATTGCTTTTTTTTCACAGTGTATTAGCTCAGCTCTCCATGGTGATATTTCACGGCATAGGTACTGTAGATTTGTTTTTGACAACTGGCGGGACTCACAAAATGATGTGTTGCTTCATCATGATAAACATTCCCAACCCCAACAAGGTTACAGGAAGAACATGGTGCTAGGTAATGGGTGCTTGGACAACAGCTTGTGAAATACATGCTGCAACTAAAATCCTGCAGCACAACATTTGTGTATGGCTAAGGGACAAAATCCAACCCGAACACCCACCTTCCTGAAGCCTGCATCAGTGTACATGAATATTCTGCTGATAAACCAAAAACAGAGACCATAAATCTTTTATTGGACAGGAATCATATTGGTCAATGGTTAATTTCTGACAAATAATAACAATTATTTTTATCAGTCTAGATGCCCATCACTGAACTCTATACTCTTATACCAGTGCAGAAAAACCTTAAGTCCTGAGCTCCCTCTTCATCAGTGATTATTAGACTCCACCAAACACCGACTTTCTATATACATCATATTTGAATATATTTGAAATTATCTGATCTATTACAGCTAGCCACATACTGATACCTGCTTAGACAAGAAAGAATACTGAACCTTGACAGGGGATATTTAACAGGAATGTAATTTCTTAACATTCAGTGCCGTATATTGTAAAATGAATAGTACAACTGTGGGCATTTTCTAGAAGTTTTATTCATCATATTGGTTGGGTTTTATTTTGTCCAGCTCTTGTGTTTTGTCAAAATCCAGTTGAATATAGATCTCACATAAATTAATACTTACGATTATGTAGCAGACATCATAGAAGAAGTTATTCTCCCCGAGTCCATATCATAGTTTCAAAAACTATGATGTGAAACTCATAAATATGAGAATTGTATATAATAAATATAATAATATATATTTAAATATAATAAAATAAATAATAATATATAATCAAAAAGAAATTTTTTATTTTATTTTATTATAATATATTTCTTGTATTTAATAAATATATTTGAATAATATTCATTATGTGATGAAACTCCACATCATAGTTTCCACATGAAAGAATGATATTAAGGCCTACCACAACTTTCCCACGCCACTTATTTATCTGCTTATTGGCTTATAGTTGGACAAGTAAAGCAGAGGCTAATGCAGTTGGTCAGAAAAATTGGTTTGAAATAGTTATTATTAGGCCTGATTGACCGATAGTTAAATCGAGAGTCGGTGGGGGTCGCCCTAGCCTAAAAACTTCCGGTTCGTGGTTCTGAGGGTCGTGTCCATCACTATATTTTACCAACCACAGTCGAGATTTCCCGGCTATAGAAATTCCAGGGTTTATATCCAGGGTTGACTACAAATCCATGGAATTAGGCTGGAATCCCTGGAATTATGCTGGAAACCATGGATAATGTCCATGATCACAATATTCTGGACAGCATGGACAAATTCACAATCCATAGACGATCTCCATGGACACCATGGAAATCCATGGATGATGTCCATGGAAACCATGGAATATGGAGAATTCAGCATGGAAATTGGACTTTATAACAAGGGACATTATAATTTCATTTCAGCAGTGACTTGCATAATTTTTTTCACTACTTGTACCAATTTTAGTAATCTCGGACAGGGGTATGTTAATTTGACACACTGCTCAAATTTTGAAGCAAAATTTCAAATATGAGTCATCTTCAACCCTGCCTATATGGTTCATACATGTACAATTTAGTTATATACAAATTGGTTACAGTATTTTTCATCACCAGAATGACCACATTATTAAAAACCACATTACCAGGTTTTACTAATTTACACTCCACATAATGTAGAATGTTCCAGTCGTAATGATTTGGAATATAAAAGACTTAGATCGCACAGTAGTATTCTAGTCTAAGAGTTTCTCTGGAAACTTATTCATTACACTCAATAATAAGCAGTACACAATGTTCTGTTATCAATGTAATGTTCTGAGACATTCACAACTTAATCGTATTCGAAGGGCTTCTGCACATTTCTGCAGCTGAAGGTCTGCTGCAAAGACTTGTGCCCATATTGCAGAACTTTGATAATTGTATATACTCTGTGGAATTCCTGATAATTTAATATAGTGTCTTTCAGTATTACATTAATAAGCTGACAATGAATATATTCAAGGGTACCGGTAGTAACATTTACATCCACAAAAATGGCATTGAAAAAAAACTATTATCTTGACAATTTAACACCAATAAATTAGAATGTGGCCTAACATATATTGATCCATATAATCATAGCAATTATTCATTTCATGCAGATGTTTAATATTCAAAATGATTATTCTTATATCTCATGATGGGATCTAGTGCCTGTATATATGGACTCAGAAATCCAGATATATGCGGTTACATGGATCAGTTGTCAAAACGAGTTGATCTGCAGCAATACTGCAGGAAACATGGAAACCCTACACATGGAATCCCTGGACAGTGTCCATCCTCGTCCATCAAACCCTGGACAGTGTCCATCCTCGTCTGTGAAAACGCTGGACAATTTGTCCCTCCTTGTCCATGGAAACCCTAGATAATGTATTCATCCTCATGACATCCATGGAAACCCTGGACAGCACGTGTGTCCATCCTCGTCCATGGAAACCCTGGACTACCATATCCTGCCTTTCTCAAAACAAATTTTCATACCCTGGATTTAGAGCATGGAAAACCCCTGGAAAACTGTCTGAATACTCCAGGGTGTTTATAGAGTCATTTTTTTTCCATGGAAACCCTGGAATTTCTATAGCCGGGTACCCGTGTCTATCTCCCACAATGGTGTCCCATCTTACAGGCATAAGATAACAAACAGCATTGTGGGAAAATAGCACCATGTGATTTTATCTTGTAGCACCAGTAAAAATATACTCATCGAGTTAAGGGAGTAGAGGACGTTCATTTCTAGAGGTTGATTTTTTTTTTTAAATTTCAGGATTTTTTGATCAGGTTAGGAGAAGATGATCCATGGAAAAAAAATAGGGGGTCACCATACTCGTTAAAAAAATATGGTAGCCAAAAGCATGTATACCACTTAAAAGCCATAACACTGAATACATAGGGAAATTTGGATTTTTTCTTAAGGAGTGGATTAAGGTGGCTCCCTGGTTACACGAATGGTTGTTCTGCGCAGCTTTTTGCGCATAGCAATTATCTCCCTTGTAGTTGTACTCTTGTGCGCGAATGGATAGAATGAGATACTGTGACATGCTGCGTTTACTAAGCATCCTTTGTGACGTCATGACGTCGAATGGCAAACTCTTTGTTGGCGTGGCATTTGTCGACGTCATGACGTTGCATTGATGCGACTTCATGCAAAATGGCGGGAAAAAGTGTGGGAGTAGGTAGATTGAGAGCCCTATTCATGCCCTTTGTTTGGATGGCGACCTACCTTATATTTGAGTTATTAAAAAACCACATACTTCAAGGAATATATAGTAAAACAATGAGAAAATTGACATGACTTTTGAATATTCTGAAAACAATTATGTCTCAAGTATTGAGTGCTTTACATAGTAATCACATTGCACCAATTTGCCACAGGTACACGTTATACAACATGAAAATTAGAAAAAAGTAATACGCTATGCCCCAATTTTTATATCATTTTCTGATATAGGATGGACTTGCTGAACTATACAAAAAATATGAGAAAAATGACATGACTTTGCATCCAAACCAGGGAGCCACCTTAACAGATAAACAATAACAACAACAAAAGTTATAGCTGTCCATTATGGGTATAGTTGCACATATCCTGCGCTCACCTTTAGGCTTTGCCTACTACATATTAAAACATTTGGCTATCATTTACAGGTTCAGTTCACCGGTTCGGTGCTTGTTTTGTTTCAACAACTGTATGTATTATGTACAAAGGGTTTATTTAAATACCGTAGAATTGATACAAGGATTAATTGTCGCGGAACGACGGTAACACAACTCCGAAGCAGAATGACATTCACCGTCATGCCGTGAGTGGATGAGTGTCATCGTCTGGATTGGTGTCGGGCATTACCCCTAAATATCCAGATACGTCGTGGTCATGCTGTCAGTAGTAGAGAAAGGCTATCTAAGGTATTATTTTGCTAGGGGAGATAACTCTTGGGGAGATGACGGGGAGTTCCGCCAGGGGGCGCCACCAGCTCAAGAGACCAAAAACTACCTCCAACACAGAAGAGTTCCAATTTAGGGGGAGGTAACTCTGGGTGACTATAGTTCCGGCAAAGGGCCCCTGGGCATGTATTCTTTCGCGGAGATGCGGTCTGGCGGTAATGCGGTCGCGGAGAAAAAGTAGTCCCCAGACTTCAAATACGCTGCATGGTCCGATTTGGGTCGAGTGAGGTATCAAAGTGAAGCATTCGTGAAGGGGCATCCAGTCATGGGTGGATGCATGTAAAATTAGGATTTTTTCCCGAAACTATAAAAAGCGGAACACGGACTTTACCCCTAAAATAGGGGAAAACACCTATCAACCCTAGCCAAAAGGGCTAATATCGGTCCCCAGGCTTATCGGGGCTTGCCTATCAAGTCAATGGGGTGGGTGCATGTAAAATTAGGATTTACCCCTGCGCGCGCTAACAAAGGTCAGTTCCGGTCACGTGAACGGAAGCGGAAGTGACCTCACAGAGGTAATATGCAAATTAATGAGGTCAGCAGGTGTCCAAAACCCGGCTGTAAGATGGGACCCGGATGTAAAACCACAGTACCCGGATGGAAGACGGAGGAACGACGGGAAAAACCCACTTGGAAACCCGGATGTTAACCAGATCCCGGATGTAAAATCCACAGCCCACATACACACACACACACACACACACACACACACACACACACACACACACGCGCGCGCGCGCGCGCGCGCAATGCAGCTCAGTCGTACACCAGTACACCAGTCTCGATCCTCGACTTGGGGTAGAGTGTGCTAAAAATAGATCACCAGCTAGCGTGCTATAAAAGGAAAGCGGCCTGGCCGTTTCATCAGACACTCTGTCAACCACCAAGATGTTTACTTGTACTACGTGCTCGAAATCATTCACTCTTCTGCACGACTTGCGCCGCCATGAGGCTACCAAGCACGAAGGAACCGCCCGGTATAGCTGTACGATATGTACACTGTCGTTTCAGCGCCCGGATCATTTACAGCGCCACACACGTGCACGCCATGAAGTAACCAAGCGTCCATGCGAAGAATGTGGTCGGCTTTTCAAACTGACCAGTCAGTTGTTGCGACACCAACGCACACGACACCCTGTTCCGCAGCCACGTTTGCTGGTAGAGAAGCCCGTAGGCGCCAGTATCGAGACAGAGGGAACTCCCAGCCATCGCATGAGGGCCGATGATGATGATGTCGCCCTAATTCAACAGTCAAATTCCGACGACAAGACCTTGAGCCAGATTTTGTACGACGTAGAGGGCAAAGTACACTTCGCGGACGAACCCATAAATGTTCGTAGCGATCTGTTACACGACGATCATCCAGTGAGTGACATCTATCGGCGCCATTGGCCCATGATCCGGCACTGCTTCCACCGTCATCGCCCTATTCAAGATATCTGCAATTTCCGACTGACCGACCTCGCCCATCTACGCAGCTACGTGGAAGCCATCTTCAACGATCAAACTACGGCCTTCAAGTTGAATCTGGCGTTTGTTTATGTGCTACAGCATAAGGAGGCAGACCAAGTCCGATACTTTTACCCGAGCAGTAGCATCCGGGTATTTGACCAACCCTTTACCATCACGGATAAGACGTCGCTAGAGACGATGCTGGAGAAACTGGACACCGTGGATCCCTTGGAATGGGCCCAACAACAACGCCCCAACACCCAGTGGGTCGTAGAGAGGATAACCAATGTCACGTTTTTCGTCACCAAGCTGACCGACTACACCATAGGCTGAATGCTTCACCCATGCACTGATGAATACCATAACATGCCAAACATACTCTATATGTCTATACGCTGATCGTTGACGGCGGCAACGCTAGGTGGTGGTGGTGGTGGTAGTGGTGGTAGTGGTGCTGTGAGGATAATAAAACGTGTATTACGCAATGTGCCTGTTGGTGTTGATGTCTCTTGGTTGTGTTTATATTGAATGGATCTGAGCATATTGATACAATGAGAGGAAGTTTTCGGAGAGAACGTAATTCGACATGGTGCACGATTGGACTCAAACACAAACACACACACGTATGCAATGTGGCTCATGGAAAACCTGGATGCAAGCTGAGGACCCGGATGTAAAACCACAGTATCCGGATGGAACACGGAGGAACGACGGGAAAACCCCACTTGGAAACCCGGATGTTGACAAGATCCCGGATGTAAAATCCACTGCCCACACACACACACACACACACACACACACACACACACACACACACACGCGCGCGCAATGCGGCTCAGTCGTACACCAGTAAATCTCGGTCCTCCACTTGGGGTAGTTGAACTGAGTGTGCTAAAAATAGATCACCAGCTAGCGTGCTATAAAAGGAAAGCGGCCTGGCCGTTTCATCAGACACTCTGTCAACCACCAAGATGTTCACTTGCACAACTTGCCAGAAGCAGTTTACTCGTCTAGACAATTTACGTCGCCACGACACGGCCACCCACAACGACGGACTGTATACTTGTATAACCTGCGCACGGTCATTTAATCGGGAAGATGCTTTACTGCGCCATGAACGTTCAATTCATGGGCCACCCAAGCGTCCATGCGAGGATTGTGGTCGGCTTTTCAAACTGACCAGTCAGTTGCTGCGACACCAACGTTTGATTCATGCCCCGGTACCATGGCATGAGCGACAACTTCCTACTGAAGAGGAGCCGCGGAAGGTCAGACCCAGTGAAGATAAGCCCAAGGAGACGAACGCCACTGGTGATGCGATGAAGGAGAGCCCACCTATACCCACAGTTCAGAAGAGCCTGGATATCCAGCCGGACCCCAGCGTTACGATTTCGAGTCATACGCCTGACAACATCGAACATTTTCTGGGCGATCTCTTACAGGACAACCATCCAGTGAGTGACATCGATCGGCGCCATTGATCCATGACACGGCACTGTTTCCACCCTCATGGTCCTATTCAAGATATTTACAATTTCCCACTGACCAACCTCAACCGTCTACGCAGCTACGTGGAAGCCATCTTCAATGATCAAACTACGGCCTTCAAATTGAATGTCGCTTTCGGGTACATCTTACGTCACAAAAAGACGGACCAGTTACGGTATTATTATCCCGGCAATAATATCTATGTGTCTGACCAGCCGTTCACCATCATCAACCGAAGGTCACTAGAGACGATGCTGGAGATACTGGACACCGTGGATGCCTTGAGATGGGCACATCGTCAACGCCCCAACATACAATGGGTGGTAGAGAGGGTAACCAATGTCACGTTTTTCCTTACCAAGCTGACCGACCACCGCCATCGGTTGAATGCGTCACCCGTGCACTGATGAATACCATAACATGCCGCACATACTCTCTATGTCTACATGCTGATCGTTGACTTGAGCTCAGTAAACACTTGTACCTAATGTGACGGTGCGTTAAATAATAAAACATGGTGTTTGATATTTCAATTTGTTTTGCTGTGAACATACTAAACATACCCAGGGCGGCTCCCCCAGCCTGGGTATGATGTAACATTGGGGATAATAAACTATATAAACATTGCTGAACTTGTTGTTATTCACGACAACCGCTATCCGATTGTATAATACAGAACATATATGGTACAATACAGGGAACATATGGTATAATACAGCACAGATTTGGTATAATACAGGACAGATACTGTATGATACAGCACATATTTGGTATAATACAGAACATATATTGTATAATACAGGACAAATATGATACAATACAGGACATATTTGCTATAATACAAGACAGATATTGTATAACACGGGACAGATATTGCATAATACAGCACAGATATTGCATAATCCAGCACAGATATGGTGTAATTCAGGACAGATATGGTATAATACAGTACAGATATGGTATAATAGAGGGCAAATATTGTATAATACAGCACAGATTTGGTATAATACAGGACATATATGGTACGATACAGGACAGATATAGTATAATACAGCACAGATTGGTATAATACAGGACAGATACTGTATAATACGCATGACAGATATGGATGGTCCATCTCTACACCAAATACCCTCCTGCACTGCCCCCAAAATGCCCACTTTCGCTACTACTCGTACTGATGACGTCACCAATGACGTCACAGATGCTGTGGACATCCCTTAAAATCGTGGTCTCCACCCCGAAGGCTACAAGATGACACCCCACAGGACGCATTCGGACCAAAGATGGTCCCTCTCTACCCCAAATACCTTCCTTGACTTCCCCAAAATGCCCACTTTCGCTACTACTCGTCCTGATGACGTTACCGATGACGTCAAGGATGCTGTGAACATTCCTCAAATCGGGGTCTACACCCCGAGAGCTACAAGATGACACCTCCCACGACACATTCGGACCAAGGATGGTCCCTCTCTACACCAAATACCTTCCTGCACTTTCCTAAAATGCCCATTTTCGCTACTACTCGTACTGATGACGTCACCGATGACGTCACAGGTGACGTGGCCAGCCCTCAAATGGGGCTGTACACCCCGAGAGCTACAACATGACACCTCTCAGGACGCATTCGGACCAAGGATGGTCCATCTCTACCCCAAATACCTTTCTTCCCTGCCCCAAAATGTTCACTTTGGCTACTACTCGTACTGATGACGTCACCAATGACGTCACAGATGACGTGAACATCCCTCAAATCGGGGTCTACACCCCGAGAGCTACAACATGACACCTCCCAGGACGCATTCGGACCAAGGATGGTCCATCTCGACCCCAAATACCTTCCTGTACTGCCCCAAAATGGCCACTTTACTTACTACAACCAACTGCGCATGCGCAGATTGACGCGACTTGCACTTAAAACACACACCATTCTGACTCTAACCCACACAAGCTTCACTTTGAGATCTTCCACGACCCATTCGGACCCATAGCGGTCCATCTCTACCCCAAACACACACCCACGTACCCCCCAACATGCCTGCTTTCTATACTACGGCCAGACTGCGCATGCGCAGACTATAGAAAACGGACGAACCATTAGTCTAGTCGGATGCTCCTCCACGAGAGCTTCAAAATAAGACCTCATACGACATCATAGGATCATTAGGGGCTCACCTAAACCCCAAAACGTCCACCCCGTATGGGACTATACCCCCATAGCCATGCAGTATAGGCCTATGGGCCTACCCAGGCCTCGGTGAACTTTTTCAAAAAATTTCACCGTTTCGCTCCGGGACCCTTCCCATCGTGTTCTAAATGACGAGACGTGAAAAAGAAATCCAAACAGCCCATATCACAATGAACACCTATACCCCCATATAGCCAGTATGGGAATATATGGGCTATATGGTACTTTTCCAAAAATTTCACCGTTGCGCTCCGAGACCCTTCCCATCGTGTTCTAAATGACGAGACGTGAAAAACAAATCCAAGCAACCCATATCACAATGAACGTGTGTGAATTTCCCAGGTTGAACCTATACCCCCGTATAGCCAGCCTATAGGCCAAAATACAGGCCTAGCCGGTACTTTTCCCAAAAATTTAACCGATTCGCTCCGGGACCCCTCCCATTGTGTTCTAAATGACGAGACGTGAAAAACGAGACCCCACAACCCATAGTAAAGCCCACAAAATTTTTTGACCACCCCTCCCCCCATATAGCCAGTATGAGCCTATATACAGACCTCGGTGACTTTTCCCAAAAATTTCACCGATTCGCTCCGGGACCCTTCTCATTGTCATTTTCTTGGCGAAACGAGAAAAACGAGACCCCACAAGCCATAGTAAAGCCCACGAAAAAAAATTGACCATCCCCATACCCCATACAGGCATTTTCCCTTATATTGTATAATACAGACCCCTATTGTAGGGGTAAAGTCCGTGTTCCGCATTTTATAGTTTCGGGAAAAAATCCTAATTTTACATGCACCCACCCCATTGACTTGATAGGCAGGCCCCGATAAGCCCGGGGACCGATATTAGCCCTTTTGGCTAGAGTTGATAGGTGTTTTCCCCTATTTTAGGGGTAAAAGTCCGTATTCCGCTTTTTATAGTTTCGGGGAAAAATCCTAATTTTACATGCACCCACTTGCAGCCGTAGCGTTGTTCTCACGCAGTATGGAACAAGGCTACACCGGAGCTACTTGCTATATTGCTGGATCATGCAGCCGATCTGGCGAGAAATGTTGAAAGTGATGGTTCTTTGGCAAAATTGGCTGCGTAGGTCTTGTTGTCAATGGTGGGGTGATGCGTCAGCGGGCGTGCTTGGGATCAGATGTTTGAACGTCGACGTGCCGATTTTGAGTGATCAAGGTTTGGCACACGCTGAAATTCCCAGAAGTTTCATGGCCTCTAGTTTGAGAGCTTTGTCGTGTCCCCTGGGGTCGTCACTGATTCGGTAAAGCCTTGAAAACAGACCTCGGGAGAAACTCCAATAATTGGTAGACCGGGTTAAGCTCCAGGCTGAAACTCATGTACCATCGAAAGACGGTTCCGTGGACAATCTTCTGACAGCATGCTGAGGGCTGCGTCACGTGTTTGTTTCCTTCAGAGTACATCCGCATGTTGCCCACGACGTCATCGACACTGAAAAATTGCGGTATTGACCGACGTGCTTCATTATTCATTATAACAATTCACTGTCAGGATACCTGAAATTAATTTTGACATGATGTCCATCGCATCGGAATCACGGTTTGGATGGATTTTTTAACTTTAATGCGCACCTTAGTGAAAACATATTTGGTCAAACTGACGTTCTACCTCTACAATTGCATTCTGGATGTCAAATCTAAGATGAAGTATAGAATTTCCCGAGTTGATTAAGTTTGTTTAATTATCAAATAGTCGTTCATGACCTTCCGAAAAATTAGTCACCCTTGTTCTCAGTCATTAAACTTTCTCCTCTAAGACATGACTGACTTTTTGTCATATAATAACATCTGTAAATGTTATGCGATAATTGTGAGCATTCATGGTAACTCTTTGAGGTGGTAAATAATTGTTAGTAATTGTGAAACGGGGAGGATATTACTTCCCACTATGGATAAGAGTATGAGCCTATATACAGACCTCGGTGACTTTTCCCAAAAATTTCACCGATTCGCTCCGGGACCCTTCTCATTGTCATTTTCTTGGCGAAACGAGAAAAACGAGACCCCACAAGCCATAGTAAAGCCCACGAAAAAAAATTGACCATCCCCATACCCCATACAGGCATTTTCCCTTATATTGTATAATACAGACCCCTATTGTAGGGGTAAAGTCCGTGTTCCGCATTTTATAGTTTCGGGAAAAAATCCTAATTTTACATGCACCCACCCCATTGACTTGATAGGCAGGCCCCGATAAGCCCGGGGACCGATATTAGCCCTTTTGGCTAGAGTTGATAGGTGTTTTCCCCTATTTTAGGGGTAAAGTCCGTGTTCCGCTTTTTATAGTTTCGGGGGAAAATCCTAATTTTACATGCACCCACCCCATTGACTTGATAGGCAGGCCCCGATAAGCCCGGGGACCGATATTAGCCCTTTTGGCTAGGGTTGATAGGGGTTTTCCCCTATTTTAGGGGTAAAGTCCGTGTTCCGCTTTTTATATTTTCGGGGAAAAATCCTAATTTTACATGCACCCACCCCATTGACTTAATATAGGCAGGTCACAATAAGCCTGGGGACCGATATTAGCCCTTTTGGCTAGGGTTGATAGGTGTTCCCCCTATTTTAGGGGTAAAGTCCGTGTTCCGCTTTTTATAGTTTCGGGAAAAAATTCTAATTTTACATACACCCACCCATGACTGGATGCCCCTTCACAAATGCTTCACTTTGATACCTCACTCGACCCAATCGGACCATGCAGCGTATTTGAAGTCTGGGGACTACTTTTTCTCCGCGGAAGCTTTTTCCCGCGACCGCATCACCGCGGAAGAATACATGCCCAGGGGCCCTTTGCCGGAACTATAGTCATCCAGAGTTACCAACCTGTAACCATTTCGGTCATCTATACGCGGTAAGACTGACCCTGGGATCGTGTGTGTCCATTTCAGACTACTTTCGGCAACTGCTAGAGGGAATTTCCAGAAATCAATACCACGTGACTTTGTCAGCCAATCAGCTAAAGTCTACCGACGTAACCTCAACGTAACCCGCCATTTTCGAGTCATGTGACGATCTACTTGCTCAAAATTACAGATCTACCACACCTCGTGGATGATACGAAAGTTATTCATACCTATATATTTTGTAAGCCCAGGCAATATCTGTTTCCGGGGTATGTATGAAAACCTGTAATTTATCGGAGTTTTCGAGTCTGTTCTCCGCCGGATGAAGGTCGAACGGAATCCGGTAAAACACCGGATATCGCTCCGCGATAATGGAGACACACGATTCGGAAGCCATCTTATGGATGGCGAAGTGTACGCAAATGCCAGAGTTACCTCCCCCTAGATTGGAACTCTTCTGTGCTGGAGGTAGTTTTTGGTCTCTTGAGCTGGTGGCGCCCCCTCCACGTACCCTCCACAAAAGAGTTATCTACTCTGCCGTCGTCTAGGACTTCACGCTAGACGTAGAAGTAAGTGAAGGTCACATGCTGGATGTACGATCGCATCTGTGCTGGATGATACAGAATCGATCGTGGAAAGGGGGGACGCTGAAGTACAGGTCTTTGTAGTTCAACAAGTTGAACCCTGCTGACATTTAATTTTGTGATATTGACAACGCAGGGTTCAGCCGTTGAACCGAAATTTCCTATCGCAAAATTTTCGGCCTCCCGACCTAGGTAACAGCGGGTGGATTTGGGCTCACAAAAATCGATAATACCTACCGCTTTGCACTCGCTTGGATAGAATACATATTTGCCTACTTCCCTGGCCATTTATTTTATCCGTCCAGCTTCTTTAATTTCCATAAACGGCAAAAGAAAAAATAATCATCGCGGCTGATCTTCCAAAAACGAAATCGGCCGCCATTTTATCACGTGACCGTGAATCTCGCGTGATGTTATTCTAAATTCAGGATTACACGAGTCGGAAGAACTGAATCCGCTCAGTCGATCCAGTCGCTTAGGGAGATGAAAAATCCCGTGAATCACCTTTTCCAGTATGTGCCTTCTATTATGCTTGATACCTATAGTTACAATTTTACATTTAAAAGCAGATAATTTGACAGCCTTATGAATGAGCCGTTTCCGACCTTCCCGTCTACAGTCCCGAAATTACAATCGAGGTACGATCAGTCTCGTGTCACCATAGTGATATTTTCAAAATGGTGGCATATTTAGTTTTTGGAAGATCAGCGACGATGATTTTTTTTTCTTTCGCCGTTTATGGAAATTAAAGAAGCTGGACGGAGAAAATAAATGACCAGGGAAGTAGGCAAATATGTATTCTTTCCAAGTGAGTGCAAAGCGGTAGGTATTATCGATTTTTGTGAGCCCAAATCCACCCGCTGTTACCCGGGTCGGGAGGCCGAAAATTTTGCGATAGGAAATTTCGGTTCAACGGCTGAACCCTGCGTTGTCAATATCACAAAATTAAATGTCAGCAGGGTTCAGCTTGTTGAACTAAGGTCTTTGTTGATGTTGGGTCACCTTTGGTTGAGCTTTCTGTTGTGGTCCCACCCTAAAAAAGTAGACTATCGATCAGAGGGCGATCATGGATGCGACGGTAAACTTCAGCTTGGGAGATCATGAGTTCGTTTCGAAAAAGAGTATGATAGCGTACAGAAATTACAGCAAGTGCAACTTGCTATATAGCTCCGGTGTAGCCTTGTTCCATACTACGTGAGAACAACGCTACGGCTGCAAGCCAGTCACCAGATCGAGTTGTTGGGAAATTGCCGTACGGGCAATATTTGCCGAACCAATTGACCATAACCAATAAAATAATTCGATTCTATGTCCACTTACCTTTCATAAAAATCCTTGTTTATGAGTGACCGTCCGTTTTTAGCTTGGCAAGAGATCGAAACTCGGACGAGGGGGGTAAAACTGTCCACATCGCCGCCATCTTTACATCGATAAGTTTTACATGGACAGTATAACCCCCTCGTCCGAGTTTCGATCTCTTGCCAAGCTAAAAACGGACGGTCACTCATAAACACGGATTTTTATGAAAGGTAAGTGGACATAGAATCGAATTATTTTATTGGTTATGGTCAATTGGTCTGGCAAATATTGCCCGTACGGCAATTTCCCAACAACTCGATCTGGTGACTGGCTTGCAGCCGTAGCGTTGTTCTCACGTAGTATGGAACAAGGCTACACCGGAGCTACTTGCTATATTGCTGGATCATGCAGCCGATCTGGCGAGAAATGTTGAAAGTGATGGTTCTTTGGCAAAATTGGCTGCGTAGGTCTTGTTGTCAATGGTGGGGTGATGCGTCAGCGGGCGTGCTTGGGATCAGATGTTTGAACGTCGACGTGCCGATTTTGAGTGATCAAGGTTTGGCACACGCTGAAATTCCCAGAAGTTTCATGGCCTCTAGTTTGAGAGCTTTGTCGTGTCCCCTGGGGTCGTCACTGATTCGGTAAAGCCTTGAAAACAGACCTCGGGAGAAACTCCAATAATTGGTAGACCGGGTTAAGCTCCAGGCTGAAACTCATGTACCATCGAAAGACGGTTCCGTGGACAATCTTCTGACAGCATGCTGAGGGCTGCGTCACGTGTTTGTTTCCTTCAGAGTACATCCGCATGTTGTCCACGACGTCATCGACACTGAAAAATTGCGGTATTGACCGACGTGCTTCATTATTCATTATAACAATTCACTGTCAGGAAATCTGAAATTAATTTTGACATGATGTCCATCGCATCGGAATCACGGTTTGGATGGATTTTTTAACTTTAATGCGCACCTTAGTGAAAACATATTTGGTCAAACTGACGTTCTACCTCTACAATTGCATTCTGGATGTCAAATCTAAGATGAAGTATAGAATTTCCCGAGTTGATTAAGTTTGTTTAATTATCAAATAGTCGTTCATGACCTTCCGAAAAATTAGTCACCCTTGTTCTCAGTCATTAAACTTTCTCCTCTAAGACATGACTGACTTTTTGTCATATAATAACATCTGTAAATGTTATGCGATAATTGTGAGCATTCATGAGTAGAATGTAAAAGGAGAGTTCGGGGCCATGGAAGCCATGGAAGCCCATGACGTCATAATGGCGATATCACGGGAACTAAGACGAATAGAGACTCGCGGCTTACGGCGTCGTATTCCTCTCGTATAGATGTACGATAAAGGTCCTATACAATTTTATCGCCCGGCGATAACTTTCGCCGCAATTAGACGATAATCGGTGTCACGTGATTCGACGATTTCTCGCGAAATAAGCGACATACGCGCATGCTGTTTGCGGCGTTGTATTCCTCGTGTAGGGGTCTACCGTAAAGCTCCTATGCGAATTTATCGTATCTTCGTAAGTTTCGCCGCTATTCGGCGTATAAAACTTTTTGTTTGTAGCTTACCACGAATACTTCCCTAAGGTGTCATTACGACGACGCTTGTACCCGTGGACACGTGTGACTGATCACTTCTCGCGGCGTTCACGAGTGCCTATCGAACCATACGAAAATATCTTATTTTAGAAACAATAATATAGTAATTCCTCCTCATACACACAGACACACACACAGGTTAGTAGGTAAAGTTGACGTGATATTCCTGTCAAAAGGTCACTTCCGGTCACGGTACGGCCTAACAAGAGTTATCTTCCCCTACATATCGGTCTGTTCAGCCTTATCTTAACGCCTTATCATACCAGTTTTTCTTTCTGGACAAAAACCCTGTTCTATTTATAGATCACTCGCAAGTAGTAGATAACGGGGAGTTTCGGAGGTGCAATGAAGAGCGTTTGGGGAGATGAGGGCCATTTTCCTTAGGGCTACCTGGTAGAATTACCTTAGCGTATGTGAGGAGGATGAGGAGGAGGAATGAGGGAGAAATGAAGAGGAGGAAGAGAAAGAGTGAGGCGGAATGAGGAGGAGGAGTGTGGTGGTGGTGGAGGAGGAGGAGTGTGCTGTGGAGGAGGAGTGTGGGGTGTGTCGAGAAGGAATGAGGAGGAGGTGTGTGTGTATGTGTGGGTGTGTGGTGGTGGTGGTGGTGGAGGAGGAGGAGGAATTATATGACTAGTATAAAATAGAGACAAGACAATACGAAGATTACTAAATAATCGCTTTATTCATCATAGAACTGCACAAATAATGAGCGAAAACTGCTTATATAAAATACATCTCCATTGCGGGTATCATTTCGACATTTAGCCTTCCATTCAATGTTTATGTACGAAAATTTCCACTGGGGTCTTTATTCAGAGTCCTCGCTATCACCGTCATCGATCAACTTATCGAATAAGCATTTCCGCATCTTAATCGTCTGTCTGAGTGCTTCCTCGTAGTCTATGTCATATATCGTTTGCAGACGCCTCGTTGTTTTCAAGATCTCGTTATGAATATAATCGGTTTGTAGCTTTTGCATGTTCACGAGGAGATTGCAGTATTTTTGGCGTAACGTCTCCATCATCGTCGGAGTATAATCTTCCATAGCATTTGCACCAGACTCATCCTCGTCGTAACCTTGGCTTGTATATCGCTGTTTTCTCTCGTCAATGTCAACCCTACAATCTCTCGCGATAGGTTTACCGAACATGTTTTTCCACACGTTATATTTAACCCGTTTCCGCAAGTGGGTAGGTAGATCTATTTCCCCAGAATGGTTGAGTTCGTCATCTGAACGGTATTTTCTCTTTCGTCGTTCCATTTCATTCCCGCTTCTATGGATCATCTGCGTCTGCTGGGACTCATCATTTTCATTCCGTTTGAACCACGATGGATCCGTCTTCGTATATAATCCCTCTCCCACTTGTTCATTCCTCTTAGCGGACCATGTCGGATCGTGAGATGGTATGCGTTGAATTTGAGTTGATGGATTAGGCATTGGGGCTGGTCGAGGTGGCAGTTCTTCCTCTTTCACGAGTTCCCCATCGCCTGATATTACATTGGTAGACAGTCTGTCATTTTCCGCTGTATGGGGTTTTAAATCGATGAACAGCTATCCGTATGGACGAGATGTGACTTCGCGAAATTTTGCCATGGAATGTGTCGTATCCCGAGGAAAGATCCGTCTCCCGAACGTGCTAATTTGCTGTCTATCAATAGGATTATTGAATAGAACGAAATATTGGCAGTTCAGCGTGATATCTCGAGATGTCTTGCCTTGAGGGAAGATATTCTGAGTCAGATAAATTACCGACAAATTTTTGTGATGCGACCCTTTGGTGAATAGGTCGGCAACTTTTTCTTCGCGCTTTACCTCACCCATCAAATCTTCCAGCACAATAACGTTGGTTTGGCCGGGGTCGAAGTAATACTCTTCGCCTATGTCATGGGGTATGCCAGGGAGGAGGTTTACATTTTTCAGACTCATAGATTCATAGGCTGACTGCCATTGACTGTAACACCATACGATGCGTATTGGAGAGGGATGGATATTAGCAGATTCCAAAAATTTCATCACCCATGATGTCTTTCCACAACCAGTCGGGCCGCTGACGATCATAGTAAATGGATGTTGTGATACTCTTGAAAGAGCCATAGATGAAGTCTCGAGAGTACGTTTATACGGATGTTCTGCTGTTATCGGTTGACTCTCCTGTTGGTATATAAGTTGATGTCTCATCAGGTTATCTGGACGCGAGAATGTTTTCTGACACACCGTACACTTGTTTGTCATGTTGACGCTTCTCTGCCAAAACGTAGATTAATTCTAATATTACTTCTCTCTATACTTTATACTATACGGTATGGCGGACACACAGTTTATACAACGGTTTAGTCTTCCTTCCGAGTTCATGATATTGGATAAAACTAAACCGTTGTATAAACTGTGTGTCCGCCATACCTCGGCAAACACCTCTTGACGACATTCTATGTTGTTATACCTATATCATAACTCTATGAGAGAAATATTTGCATTCCTTTAGAAACCGTTGAACGCATCATGTCGGCAGAAGACAATTTTGACTATGTAGATATGTGGATAAAATTTTATCGAGACCAGAGTAGGGCTCACCTAAAGGAGGAAATTTGTGTGATTGGGGGACAGAGAGTGCATTCACCTCCAAACTCTCTTAATATTGTACAAGGCAATAGTACGGTGAACTCGAATAACAAATTACGTACAAGAGAAATGACAGTTGAACTAATTTCACCGGCACAGCGAGTTGTAGAGCAGGCTAAAGCAGAACTCCGTAGACAGCGTCACGAAGTAAGCGTGCAAGCGCCAGTAAAGGGAACGCGGAAAGAGGAGGAGAAGGAGGAGGAGGAGGAGGATGAGGAGGGGGAGGAGGAGGAGGAGGAGGAAGAGGAGGAGGAGGAGGAGGAAGAGGAGGAGGAAAGGAGGAAGAGCATATACCGTATAGTATAAAGTATAGAGAGAAGTAATATTAGAATTAATCTACGTTTTGGCAGAGAAGCGTCAACATGACAAACAAGTGTACGGTGTGTCAGAAAACATTCTCGCGTCCAGATAACCTGATGAGACATCAACTTATACACCAACAGGAGACTCAACCGATAAAAGCAGAACATCCGTATAAACGTACTCTCGAGACTTCAACTATGGCTCTTTCAAGAGCATCACAACATCCATTTACTATGATCGTCAGCGGCCCGACTGGTTGTGGGAAGACATCATGGGTAATGAATTTTTTGGAATCTGCTAATATCCATCCCTCTCCAACACGCATCGTATGGTGTTACAGTCAATGGCAGTCAGCCTATGAATCTACGAGTCTGATAAATGTAAACTTCCTCCCCGGCATACCCCATGACATAGGCGAAGAGTATTACTTCGACCCCGGCCAAACCAACGTTATTGTTCTGGACGATTTGATGGGTGAGGTAAAGCGCGAAGAAAAAGTTGCCGACCTATTCACCAAAGGGTCGCATCACAGAAATTTGTCCGTAATTTATCTGACTCAGAATCTCTTCCCTCAAGGCAAGACATCTCGAGATATCACGCTGAACTGCCAGTATTTCGTTCTATTCAATAATCCTATTGATAGACAGCAAATTAGCACGTTCGGGAGACGGATCTTTCCTCGGGATACGACACATTTCATGGCAAAATTTCGCGAAGTCACATCTCGTCCGTACGGATATCTGTTCATCGATTTAAAACCTCATACAGCGGAAAATGACAGACTGTCTACCAATGTAATATCAGGCGATGAGAACTCGTGAAAGAGGAAGAACTGCCACCTCATCCAGCCTCAATTCCTAATCCATCAACTCAAATTCAACGCATACCATCTCACGATCCGACATGGTCCGCTAAGAGGAATGAACAAGTGGGAGAGGGATTATATACGAAGACGGATCCATCGTGGTTCAAACGGAATGAAAATGATGAGTCCCAGCAGACGCAGATGATCCATAGAAGCGGGAATGAAATGGAACGACGAAAGAGAAAATACCGTTCAGATGACGAACTCAACCATTCTGGGGAAATAGATCTACCTACCCACTTGCGGAAACGGGTTAAATATAACGTGTGGAAAAACATGTTCGGTAAACCTATCGCGAGAGATTGTAGGGTTGACATTGACGAGAGAAAACAGCGATATACAAGCCAAGGTTACGACGAGGATGAGTCTGGTGCAAATGCTATGGAAGATTATACTCCGACGATGATGGAGACGTTACGTCAAAAATACTGCAATCTCCTCGTGAACATGCAAAAGCTACAAACCGATTATATTCATAACGAGATCTTGAAAACAACGAGGCGTCTGCAAACGATATATGACATAGACTACGAGGAAGCACTCAGACAGACGATTAAGATGCGGAAATGCTTATTCGATAAGTTGATCGATGACGGTGATAGCGAGGACTCCGAATAAAGACCCCAGTGGAAATTTTCGTATATAAACATTGAATGGAAGGCTAAATGTCGAAATGATACCCGCAATGGAGATGTATTTTATATAAGCAGTTTTCGCTCATTATTTGTGCAGTTCTATGATGAATAAAGCGATTATTTAGTAATCTTCGTATTGTCTTGTCTCTATTTTATACTAGTCATATAATTCCTCCTCCTCCTCCACCACCACCACCACCACCACACACCCACACATACACACACACCTCCTCCTCATTCCTTCTCGACACACCCCACACTCCTCCTCCACAGCACACTCCTCCTCCTCCACCACCACCACACTCCTCCTCCTCATTCCGCCTCACTCTTTCTCTTCCTCCTCTTCATTCCTCCCTCATTCCTCCTCCTCATCCTCCTCACATACGCTAAGGTAATTCTACCAGGTAGCCCTAAGGAAAATGGCCCTCATCTCCCCAAACGCTCTTCATTGCACCTCCGAAACTCCCCGTTATCTACTACTTGCGAGTGATCTATAAATAGAACAGGGTTTTTGTCCAGAAAGAAAAACTGGTATGATAAGGCGTTAAGATAAGGCTGAACAGACCGATATGTAGGGGAAGATAACTCTTGTTGGGCCGTACCGTGACCGGAAGTGACCTTTTGACAGGAATATCACGTCAACTTTACCTACTAACCTGTGTGTGTGTCTGTGTGTATGAGGAGGAATTACTATATTATTGTTTCTAAAATAAGATATTTTCGTATGGTTCGATAGGCACTCGTGAACGCCGCGAGAAGTGATCAGTCACACGTGTCCACGGGTACAAGCGTCGTCGTAATGACACCTTAGGGAAGTATTCGTGGTAAGCTACACAGAAAAAGTTTTATACGCCGAATAGCGGCGAAACTTACGAAGATACGATAAATTCGCATAGGAGCTTTACGGTAGACCCCTACACGAGGAATACAACGCCGCAAACAGCATGCGCGTATGTCGCTTATTTCGCGAGAAATCGCCGAATCACGTGACACCGATTATCGTCTAATTGCGGCGAAAGTTATCGCCGGGCGATAAAATTGTATTGGACCTTTATCGTACATCTATACGAGAGGAATACGACGCCGTAAGCCGCGAGTCTCTATTCGTCTTAGTTCCCGTGATATCGCCATTATGCCGTCATGGGCTTCCATGGCTTCCATGGCCCCGAACTCTCCTTTTACATTCTACTTTCATGGTAACTCTTTGAGGTGGTAAATAATTGTTAGTAATTGTGAAACGGGGAGGATATTACTTCCCACTATGGATAAGAGTGGATTATGTAAAAGTAACTACATGCCAGTTTTTATCATTATCAATAACAAGCGTCTGGTCCGTCATTCATAATTCAGCCGTCGTCCATTAAAGAATATCCGTGTCCATAATCCAAAGACCTTTTCCATATTCCATATAACAGCATTAGCATCAAATTCAAAAAGACAATCATAGTATACAATGCGCATTGGGAATGTACTAGTATGTCATTGTCCTCCAGAACTTTCTTCAATTGGGTTACTAACCATGCAGTCTATCAGAGCAGAAGCCAGTTAACCAATGGCAGATTGTATATACTGTAAGTTTATTCTTCATACTCGTTAAAAGACGTAGTTAATATCCAGTATAAACCAGATAATATAAACCAGAACATCCACAGTCACTTTTAGAAGCATAACAGTTACAGCGCATGGTGGATCAATACGGGATGCATACAACAACTGCCAAAAACATTGAATCCTGTCTATATCCCGTCTATCACAAAATGATCGGATTTCCCCATTATATCTGTTCGTTTGCATTTGAAGGGGAATATGAAGATCGGGGGCAAATGGCACGCCTGAACTTCACTCCAAGTGGCGACCCGGTCCTTCTCAACTCTAGAGTTGGATTCTTGCCATGTGACATATCATTCACAGGTAATTGTTCTGTAATCCTCATTCCAATAATGGCTGAAGCATCACGTGACGACAGTTTGATTATCCCAGACAAAAGTATTCTGACACCACATTTGCCTTTTTATGGATTTCGAGAATCCAAGGGATGTAGCAAAGAACCGGCCGATAATACTCAATAATAACATCTCAATTCCAATTCTTTGCTATTCTAGACATTTCTTCGAAGTCATCTGACCTCGCGCATTAATGGTGGAAGGAGTTTACAACAATCAGCTGTAGTACCGGTAAGCGATCTGTCGGACGTGTGGCACAACACATATTAAAGGATTAAGATTGAAGGATTATCAAAGGAAAACCTCGGGTTTTCTCGGATAAATGTATAATAAATTAAATTGATTTTTCTCTCGATTCTGCCCCTGGAAACCTTCGGCCAATATGATTTTTTCTTGGCTTACTGATCATAAGTCGCCTTTCGCGATTCTATGCCCAAAACGCAATGACGTCATGGCGTTTCATCAAACAAAGGGATTCGCCATCGGTACATCACATGACCCGATTTAAGGTAGTTTCAACATGGCTGTCAAAATAGGCGAGTCAGTCCTGCATATACTACGAGACTGTGATGAGTGATTTCAGTCCAAGTCGATTTCTCTTCGTGAATGCGGAGGCGGCAGTCCCTTACATCGGTGCCGTGACCGACTCGTTCCCCAGTTCTACGTTGGAGGTGAACAAGCTTCCTCGTGAATGAAGAGCTTCAAGCGGGCATTAATTTCTGTTTAGCTAAGTCTATGCCAAAAATTGCCAGTTCCGAAGTCACGCGGAATTAACCCTGTCTTTTACAATCAAATATCTACCATTGTTTGAATAATTAGCAGTTTGTTCATCTTGCCCCAACCACCAGTCAGATTTTCAGACAGGATCCCCGCCCAAGCAGTAACTCTTCACTTTATGGCTACTTGGATTTTCATGCTAATTTTTCTGTCGCAAGAATACGGTTTTGTGATTTTGGACATTGCATGCCATTCTTTATGTACGACGACAGGCTACTGAATGCCGGATCTTAAACTTGTATGGCAGATTTTGATGTCGTAAGTCTTGGGCAAACATTTCAATCTCTTCAGTACATGGTTTGATACAGGCCAGAGCCGTATGAACCCACGTTCTTCAAGATCCTCATGGTATTCATAGGAGCAGTCACGACCAAAGCGTGACTGAGATACATCATCTCTAGATAACGAAAATCATGTCGATTAAGAATACTGATCAGCGATACGGACTTTTGGAACATCATGATGTCTTGTCGGCATACTTGAAAACTGTTGACCGATTCTCTCTTGCAGGAAACTAGCCTATGTTTATGTATACTATATGATTCGCGTTTAAGACATGTCTCTAATGTTAGATTGGACTACTGGATGAGAATATTTGGTTAACGGAGGAATCGTTTCAGTAGCCTAAGAATCGTCTGTTCTTGTGGTCAGAGTATATGATAGAAACCTTCCATGCATATTTTGGTAAATAGTTTTTCCTTATATCATGGGTTTGTTCAGTACACTTTTCTCCCAAAATATTTTACCTTTTTCTCCTACCATTGTTTGAATAATTAGCAGTTTGCTCATCTTGCCCCAACCACCATTTAGATTTTCGGACAGGATCCCCGTCCAAGCAGTGCGCCACCGGAAGTGACATCATATGTGGTAAAATCGATGTTTGTCGAACATTCCGATTACTTTTCAACTCTGCATAATACCTCTGTTGAACTAGCGTTCAAAAAAGACTGATCTAGATATTATTTATCCCGTTTGTATGAGCAGAGTATACGAACAATAGTTCGCTCTTGTTCAAAAGCGAAGTAGTTGTTCGGTCGGGATTGAACTGAGCCGTATTCGCTTTTGTTTTCTCCTTTACGTCATACCGACGTCGTGAAGGGTAAAGTGGACTGAGCTTCTGAAACGGAGCATGCGCTGTGGGCAGATTGATACAGTTCCGTTAGGAATGTAGGATCGTGTAGTCTATTTTTCGTGCACTCGTATATCGTGGTAGGCAACATAGCTGAGCACGACACCAGCATTCTAGAAGAAATAATACAATACAATAATACTAGAGAGGAATGTTTGATAAACCTGTATACATGTATAAAATTCAGTTAAAACAGATTTGCCGTTAAAATGTCCGACTATAACAATAATGATTTCATTCCTGATATATAGACCTATCCATGCGTTATTCGTAGATGTTTAGTTTATATTAATTTTATGTTACAACATGTAAAATGAAACACAAGTTTACAGCAAACAAAATGAAATATAAAAATATATGTACTTTACAATATTCAGCAGCGATCAATATTTTATCTAGCATAAGAACTCTCGAAGAGATTCTCCGTTCTTTGCCATATTCAACCATGTTCTGGTGACTGAGAGAGTGAAATATTCTCTCTCCTGAAAGAAAAGAAAATATAAGCTGAAATAACTCCATCTCAAAACTAAGGAAGCAATATACCGTCGACACGACGGGTTTAGTATGCAAAAGCGGAAAAGTATTCAGATTATAGATTCCAGTTCAAACCATTGTATATCCATGAGGTTTAGTTTGCTGTTAATTTTACGTAAAAATAAAGTTTTCTTGAATCAAATGGAAATAAACTATAATATTCTCCATAGTCAAATAGTCCTTATTATATAGCAATATGCCAGAAGGACCTACATATATGACGCAAACTTATCTAATCATTTAGCATATCAGGCCCGTACGCAGGATTTCTAGCGGGGGGTGCGATTTAATATAAAGCGGAACGTGAGTCGCAGCAATGCGCGCTACGCTAGGGGAGTCCGGGGGCATGCCCCCCCCCCGGAAAAATTTGAAATTCTAGACTTCATTTGGCGCATTCTAGCGCCTTCTAAGGGGAAAATAGTGCTGTAATATAGCTGCTGCTGTGTTGTTTTAATAGGGTCCAAAATCGTGAAAATAACTGAAAAGTATGAACCATATGGGGAAACATAAATAACAACAACGGTCGTTAATTCAGGTAAAAATACAAGCAATACTAGCACTGATTTATTTCATTATTAACTACTGCTCAACTACTGTTTTGTTGTGTTGTTGGACACATGATACACGAGAAATATAACATTGGTCAATTATTTTCCGGTGAGACCAATCACTCCGTTGAAGTGAGTACAATGATTCATGTTCCACCGAAGGCCAAGGTGAATACTTGTTTTTTTTTCTGGAACATATTAATTACCGGATTAGATGCTGCCAACCTTACATGTCGTCATTTCGAACAAAATTACGTCACAGGAAAAGCTTTGTTCACTGAGTGAATATAACGTAACATTTATGCGGTGAAGGGGCCTACATGACTTTCCGTAAAATACCACGTGACGGCGAGTGGACCGATCGCACCAATGTTCATGTGATAAATGATAGCAGAATAGTACTTACCATATTTTTGAGTGTGACTATATTTATCAACAATCGTATTCAAATCCTTATTATATAAAACTTATGTTGATAGAATGCGAAATAAAAGAAATATTGAATATTTTGTTGCTCGCGACGGCGTGCACTGGGCGCCGCCATTGCACCACTGTGTGACGTTTTTAGATGAGCGGAAGTGAATGTATACTCATCTAAAAACGTCATAACGTCATGGAGATTTAAGGTTGATCGTGTTGGTCATGCTGATAATTCACACGAGAAGGAATCCAGTAAGTTCACGGATGTTCTAGTTGATTTCAGTAGTTCAAGTGTAATCATGAAAATGTTTACAAACTTAAATCAAATCACTGGACAATTGCAGGGGACGCTCTTTTAGTTTATCGCTTAGCTTCAAATTTTGTCCAAATTGAATCGAGCAAGTCGCAGTTGAAAAATTCTTCAGTTGGCGGAGATAACCAACAATTTCCTTTTAGGAATTACCTCAGTGGGATTTGTCGCGCCAGTTTTGTCCTAGAATTAAAACTCGGACCCAGAGTAATTCAAATGTCCGTAGTTGAAAATTACAACACATATAATGGGATGTGGAAAGAGGTGCCGACATACTGACTGCGTCATATGACGTCACAGAATAGTCTTCTGGTAAACCTATTCTAAAGCACATACCAAGAATCTAACGATTCGAGATATGTGTTGTATCTCAGGTACGCTTTTATTGTACCTGTTCATGTGGCAACTTGAGTGATATGACCACACGGCCCCTAGCACCGGCATAAGCGGTATTAGATACAAATGTAGAGAGCTATGATGGAAATGCTCTGACAACTCGTATACTGGAAATTGGTGAGCTGTGTCGCTGTGACAACTCGTACATTGGAGATTGGTGAGCTGTACCGTCGTCAGATGTAAATGACGGCAATTAACGCAAAAGACTAGTCTGTAAGGCCCGATGTCCACCCAGCATCAACTTCCCACAAATGCCAACATATATCAAAGACCAAAAGGTCTGTACAGGGGGCGGGCCTCGGGGACGAAACGTCCACCAGCAGAATCTCGCCATATACAGGCAAAAATTACAACACATATAATGGGATGTGGGAAGAGGTGCCGACATACTGACTGCGTCATATGACTTCACAGAATAGCCTTCTGGTAAACCTATTCTAAAGCACATACCAAGAATCTAACGATTCGAGATATGTGTTGTATCTCAGGTACGCTTTTATTGTACCTGTCCCTGTTTTAATGTCCCTGGATCAAGCGTTAGCCGTGACGTCGTCCTGAATACTGACGTCATCAGCCACGTCATCCCACAGGCAACATGGCGGCGCCCACGTCGACCTCAAAGCGGAAACATGGCTTCACAAATTGTAATAAAAATAATAGGTTATCGCCCTCAACGACAGTAAAATAGTTGGTTATATTTCTTTAAGAGTCTAACCGTTGTAATAGGAACCTATATAAAATACGGTAAGTACTCCTTTAACGCTTCTGAAGATAGTAATAGAGAAATGGGGCTGTCACTTTGAAAAGAGATAATATATAGAGAAACTGGACTGTCACTTTGCAAACAAAGAGATAATGTACAGTCACTTTGCAAAGAGATAATGTACAGTTATGACCTTTTGATGATGTCTATACAGAGTGTTAAAAACCCAAAGGAAACTGATGCCTTAGGCAGAGGTCAGTATTATTCATGTGGGTCTGTAGGAAAAAATGACGAAGAGCACGTAACATTTAATTGTTGTGTGACGCTCAAAACGCGTGCTCAATAATCCTGAATATACCGCGTAACCGTAGGGCGGCCCAAAAGTCAACTTTGTCCGACCCCTGCGTACGGGCCTGCATATTAATGCTGCATCATCCTGTAAATATGACACGATTTTATAAAAACGACAACACGTGACTGAGTCATTCTGGTTCAAAAAGGCTTCACCATTAGTCGGACCCGTGTCAGTATACACCTCGATAGGTAGTTATCGGGAGATGAACTATCTCATTCATCGACTCAAAACAAATATCCTAACCTGGATCGATAAAGATATACCACGAAGAACCGCCATAATACCAATTTTTCACATTTGCTGATCAAACGCCACAGAGATGGATAGGTCTGATAGCAATGCGTAATATCAATGAACAACATTTCGTAATTCAATGGTAACTATTCGATCATGGAATTCTTGTTTGATAACGGTTCGATGTTCGACATCAATTGTTCGATCTGAAGGCTTTAACATGACCATCTTCAAACTTAAAAGTTGGCTCCTTTGTTCTGATAGGAATAATTGTGATCGTCTATGGGCTCGAGAGAATACGCTTTGCTCCTTCCGCCGGAAGTTCTATGTAGGCACATATAAACAATCAGGATGATGAAGAGGATGACGATGCAGGCAATCAGACATCCCACCACGCCCCAGAATACCTTCCAACCCGGAAGGTCTGGAATAAAATAAGTAACACATTTTAGGGGAATACTGTTTCACAGTCTAATGCGATTGAAAAATGTTCAGCACAGCTAGACTATACTAGACCTGGAGTTGCCTTGATAGATAGAAGGGAAAGAAATTAATGCTTAATTTTGGGGCTGGCTACCCAATTTGGGGCTTAGCTTTCAACTAGCCAATTATTTGAAACACGTAGACACATCAACAACAGCAGAGCTGACCGATATACTACAGCTGTTCATGTTATGCTGCAGATAGACCCTGTTTTACTATCCTTCGCATCCAAGAACCTCAGAAACTAGATTAGATGAACTCACCTGCACATTGACCTTGGGGCAACGGTGGAGGTGTGGACGATGGCGGTGTGGTCGGTAGAGGTGTGGTCGGCGGAGGTGTGGTCTCAGTGTCAGAGTTCCAGTAATTTCTACAAGTAGGAAAGTGTTCAGGAACATCTGGTAAATTGGGGAAAGATTCCTTGAAGAGCATAACCATGCCATCCAGATTGTGGATCTGTATATGACAGTGCATCATCCATAGTCCTGGGTTATCGGCCTTGATTCGGACGATGGCGTACCCGCCGGTAGGGACAATAAGTGTATCTTTGCGTGGAGGTCGATCAAGTTCCAATCCAGGAACGTTGCCATCTCTCCACGAGGGATCGGACCAGGTGGCGTTGTTACAGAAACTTTTGGTTCTATCTGGGTTCCCGCGACAATCAATGTCGAGGTTATCTCCGATAAGTTTACCGGTGGTCTCGTTATACCGGGCGTACCCCATTTTGAGGACGTAGAATGAATGTCCGTGTAAATGTATGGGGTGAGACCAACCCTTGCCCTTGCCCATGTTTAAGAACACCAGCTGGTACGTCTTCTCGTGAAGAAGCTCTCTAATCCACGTGCATTTACACACCTTGTCCTCTCCACAATCGGCCATGGAGCAGTGGCTATCTATCTCGTTGAACTGAGAGACGGCGGATACCACTGGTCGTTGAAACGCTCTGCCATTTATTGAACCAGGGGTCCAATTATTTCCCGGGAAAGCAAAATTCAAGAACTGCTCCTCAAACCGACCGGTTGTGTTTGGTGGGCTGGGATCGGTATCATCTGCAGCTTTGAGTTGGTCAAATGAGATACAAACAGTGTTCTCGTGAAGTGGGTAAAAAGTAAACGGACAGTTGACCACAACACATTCGTTCTCAGTACAGTTCTGACGATTTGTCGTCGGGTCTATGCCAGCTGGAGCTCCCTCGTAGTGGAGAATGGCTTCCATTGTATGATTTTGTGCTACTTCCAGGGTTTCTCCTCGTATCCAGTAGTTTCCAACTGGCTGGGTCGCGTTAATAATGAAATCGTATCTTTCACCCGGGTTAATTATTAAAGATTCCACGGTCTTCGGTTCCAGGTAATAACCGTCTGAGGCTATCACGGTGATTGGATGTCCGTCCACAGAGATCCGAAAGGGATACAACTCTCCAGCCGCGATCATCCGTACCCTGTAGCTTTCTCCCTGATTGACGGTGAAAGTCGAAAGCGGGGCGCCGTTGTGTTGCCCTGTATCAGGGTCATAATAACGACCTTTTCCATTCAGTATTCCTGAATGATACCTGAACATGCTGAAAAATGAACCGTCCAGGGACCTCGTTCCTTTGTATTTGGTTCTTCCTTCGTAGATCCCATATACCATTTTGTAATAGCTCACTTCAGAATCGTATTCATGGTTCCAGTCACTGATAGTCCAAACAAATTCGTCCAGGCTTTGATGTGGAGGTTGGCGTTCGCGAATAACAATCGGTCCATAAAGGCCCATTGTTCGCTGGCCTCCAATATGTGCGTGGTACCAGAAGGTCCCCTTGGGGTACGCCTCAAAGCGGTATATAAACGTCTGACCGGGCAAGATTGGACACTGTGAAACAAAGGGGACACCGTCCATGTAAGGTGTACCCGACTGATGAAGGCCATGCCAGTGAATGGTAACAGCGTCATTGTGAAGTGTGTTTATGACGTGTACCTTGACAATCTGATTTTCCCAGACTTCGATGGCGGGTCCAGGGATGGTGCCGTTGACGACAATGACGAGCCGGGGGCTCTCAAACCCGTCTGTCTGTATGACATCATTGTCCGGGATAGGCGTTGCTGTGGAGGGGTCATCAACAGTATACTCGTACAGACTGCCATTATATGGGTAAGTGAGTATTTTACCCCACATCATGGTTAACTTCGGTTCCACCACGAAGGTGAACTCGCACATCTCTACATCTTGTCCACACGACGGAACCCCAGAAATCGACGGCGAGAGTACAACTAGGAGAACGACCAGCACCCCAAAATATGACATACTGGATCTCGTCTGCAAGTAAAAAAAAATTGTTTAGAAATTTTAAATAGTTCTGATATTTTTTCAAGGAAATGTCAAATCCCCACTCATTTCGTTCAAATTGAATCCAGGTTCTACCCCCACGGGATAACAATCAATTTGAATCCAAATACAAGCCTCAGGGAAGAGGAAGTTGTGCAATACACTCGTCAACACTGACCGTATGACAGAGCTGGCATTCTTGAACAACCGAGAAAATATTGATAAACAACTGTAAATGTCTCAATATGTGGTACCTAGAGAGGCTTTCCTGTGAAGCCATATGGTTGCTTTTTCGTCGCCAGACATCGTACATTTTTTCCCACCACTTAACATATCACACTATGCAATACAGGTATGAAATCCGACATCCAGCAGCCTTGATTAATTTTCGCGACCATAATTGAAATACATTATTCATACTACATAATTAGCACCGAAATCGCATCTCATATAGCACATCTCATATAGCACGCTAACGTTTAACCAGCGTGGATCGATCGTTTTCATCGACGTTGTAACTGTGTTAGGAAAACTTGAACCAAAATAATATTTCTATGTAATATCACGGGAGACTTTGAAAACATCAGATAACAGATTCGTTTTGGTTTAAGATGTCATATTAAAAAAATCATTCTAAAATATATACGAAAAAGTCAACAGCAGACGAAAGCTCTATTTCAAACGTCAGTCGACGCTGTTTTATGTCACTTTTGAATCTGAGCGTTAAAGGTTTCAAACTTTTATCTGCACGAAACACAGCTTTTTGTGCAGAATTGAGCAAGATATATTTTTGGCTTTAATAATATATATAATTGAGTTTCTCGTATGGAACTTTTTATCGTGTTACCTTAACTACTTATCTGGTACTGCTAACGTCATAAATGAATAAAATAATGGACGCGGTAATTGGGGGCTAGCACAGTGGGACCAGAAGACAGCCGGAAATGCTAGTTCTGGCAGTTGATTGGTTAACTGGTCTAAAATCCACAAAGCGGAAGTTGCAATCACAGAATCTGATTGGATAGCTGGTATTGTGCAAGCCCCCCCCCCATTCTATATGGAAGATAGTTGTCTTATCGAATACTTGTATTCTGCAGGCTTGCAGTCAACGGACTACTAAACATATTCCCCGTACTCAGTTCTCGATGCATCTAATCTCTTTTCCTGACGGTAACCGTTATCCATTTTCACGTCAATGATCAGAAGACGAGCCTTTACGGTTAATGTGATTGGCTGGATATTCCTCCAATTTCACAACAAGCCAATTAAAATATCTGATTTCCTTTTGAAAATTTGAATTGACCAATCAGGGGTATCCCATGATGCATCAGATGTACAAGGACAGGAGAGTTATACAGTGATACCACAACACTTATCAGATGTACAAGGACAGGAGAGTTATACAGTGATACCACAACACTTATCAGATGTACAAGGACAGGACAGCTTACAGTGATACCACCACAACAAGATATCGTCAATGTAGCCTTTTGTGTTGGGCTGAGATAGATGTGAGTGTATGTCTGATGTCCCCTGTTGACTTGTTCTCAAAGTGTATCCACAAACTACCGTCACAATTAGGTCATTTTCTCCTGCATTAGCCTGTTTATTCGTTGAAAATACCCTGATATCCACTGAAAAATACCATGTTTATTCGTAGAAACACACTCCTTCGCAGGTCTTATAGTATGTGCCACAAACGATCCTTGTATTCCAACTGCATATGTTAGGCATGTGTAACTCATGCATGTTTCGATAATGCGCCATGTTCCAATAATAAAAGATATACTTTCTCAACAATTTAGTTTTCACACCTGATCAATGTTTACAATGCTCTTTAGAATGAGCAGGTTAGTTCGACCCATACATACACCTGTAAATAATTTTCTTAGACGACGTCAATACCCAAAAGTTCTTTTGTGACCTGCTCGTATTTACGGCATTTTCAATCAGCGAACCGTGTCGAAATGAACCCGTTTCGTTCATTCTGTTGTTGGAGAGGTATAGTGATACCAAAGGACAGAATACGATATGTACACTGTCGCTATGCAATTTTCTCCACATACACTATTCTGTATTCAGGTGAGAGCGGCGTTAACACACACACACACACACGCACGCACACAGGGTATGTTCTTTACTCGAACCACTGCATATCAAGGGTTTCTGATGTGAAGAATCCTTTGCTCATCCCCCCCATTTTTTCTTGGAACAATTCACATTAAATTTTGGGGATAGCTGGGATAAGGAAACGGCTCAGGGTGATATCCCCCCCCCCCCTCCCCCTGTTTGGGCTACAGCATAGGAACGTAAGACATTGGCTAAGGGTTCGGGTATGGGTTGAACTATGCAGAGAGGGGGAAATCCATCCTCATACAGGTCTGCGACTGTAGCCACAGAGATGATGGATTATATCTGGCCGTTTCCATTACCGCATTCAGGCCACACTCAGGCCTTACCTATGGCTTCTGTCACAAAATTCTTTACTGCCTGTCTACACAATAAATGGCCATACCGTGCAAACTTGTATCGCGATTTATTAACAAATAGTCCAGGCGCTGATTATACTTTCTAAAATACACTGTACTTTAAAGCTTTAGTTGCGAAAGCTTTTGAAATTCTCTTCTCCGAATCGTAATAGGTCTACTACATTGCTAACGATACCCAACACTTTTCCTCAGTAACCTAGATAGTAACCTATATATACCTACGCTATAGAAATAATATTCAATGTGCTCAGAAGGTGTGGATTTGTTGAGCTTCAACCCGTGTGCGAGATTCAATAAGTTTCTTGCCATATATATACTGTACCTGAGACGCGGTAAAGTATTCCATCATATTATATCCCATGCGATGCTCAAAAATACAGATTTATTAATAAACACATATCGGGTATATGTAGTGGGTGGTTAGATTATATTACGACTAAAGAACGTACAAAATGATTTCTCGACTAAGAAGTATATCGGTGTGTAGTGCAGACTAAACAGAAAATCAACAGTTGGCTTCGCAAATTCAAATTTGATTGTTATGTTATATTACTAGCCGTTTTCTCAGTCTTTTCATGAAATCTCCTCATCAATTTAATCACTGTGTACTCACCTTAAGTTTCTTGTCTTACGGAGTCTTGATAACTATTATGCGGTTATGTCGGTACCAGTAAAGCACGCCTTGAGCGGAGACCTTTGGCAAACCAGTGCGGTCCGTCGCTCCAAGCGGAACGAACGTGCGGCCTTTGATTGAATAAATCGACCCTGTGTGAAGTTGCATTGGTCCAGCCACATTCTTATATTCCCTTTTCATGTTTCTACTACTATAAACGCCACGCTAAGCATCGCATGTAAGTATATTGTCAAACTAATCTTAGAATCTCGTATGGATTTCTCTGAAGTTATTGGAGGGGTAAATATTAAACATGAGCAGTGTGACTAACGTCACAGGACCTACGAAGTAGAGTAGGCATTAGGACTCGAACGCGAACTGAACTCTTGGAAATCCCCGCCCCCAGTTGAAATCCTGCCTATATTAAGATGGGCACCGCCCAAGTCAGAATCGCCAGTGATTTTCATACAAATCACCAGAAATTTTCGTCAAAAGTAGGTCAGCTCAGAGCTTGTTGGTAACAGTCTCCTAATGCGCCTTCATTCCAAAAATAAATAACGATCGCCGATTGAATTTTAAAAAGCTTTACTTGTGAAAATACATTTACATCTCTTTAATGGTTTTCAATGCCCTTGTCCAGGATCAAAACAACTTTTTGAATCGCATTATTTTCCCAACAATACAACAAATTTTTATATATAGTACTGTAGTAGAAAGGTAGCATTTATGTAGTTTACGGTAATTCAACTCAAGACCAACACCTTCTCTGCACAAGATAATAATGATTCTATGTCATTCTCCTGAGCATAACCGGTACAAAGACGAATAAATAGCGTCTCTACATCACGTTGTTATCTAGATATATGAGACAACACATTTTGGGTATCGGCAATCTGATGAATGTACTATTCCGGTTTTCTTGTTTCACATTATATTCTATGACGGTTGATCGGTGATTTTCTTCATTAATAAACATTAAACCACCTCAGTTTCGTTGTGTGAATCGGAATTACATTGCTGTGACACACCAACACACTCCGTGGCAGTGATTCTGTATTCGCTAATCAAGGAATCAAAATGGATCAAGATTTGAAATGACAAGAAAAATTTAGACATTTGTTTACACATGTAATTTTTTGTTTAAATTATATCCCAATGTGATATATAGTCAATATTCAAGCGGTACAACAAAAATCAAAGTATGTGCTCATATTTTCACATCATGATCAAAGTTACTTTATCTAGTTAAATTCTACCCAAAGAAAATAAATTAAGACCCTTTAAACATGCCGTCAATGCCAGATGATGAGTTTTATACAGCTGTAGATCAGGGCTCTGGGTGCATATACCATGTTTCCATACACTTGATGCACACAACAGCGGCAAAAACAAAGCCTCCTTGAACAACCTATCTTTATACAGGAAACTCTTAACTCAGAAAATACCATTCTCTCTCAAAAGAAAACAATTTACGCCAGGAAGGCCTTTTTTATTAAGCTAATTTTGTTAGATAGGGGCCTACTTAGATTCAATAATTGTCACGAAATTTCTTTGATTATATCTTAATTGCAACCATGTTTGTTCCTCAAACCTGACATGCTCGAGATATGCATGTACATGTATAACACACTTTCATTTGAGAGTTCAGACATTCCACCATTCATGTGAACAAATTGTACTCAACATGGAATAATTAAATTCACACTTCCCATTTCTACCGTATCAGTACTATGTTACTATCTGTAGCAGTTGAAACCCAGTAAAACTTAAACAATTAAAACCAGTAAAGAAATGTGTCTGTTGAATAACAGAAAATATGGTATGGAGATTTGAATGAGTAAACTACTAAACAACTTACATGATACCAACAAAATGTCCCAACACAAGCTGATAAATTCCTTGGGTGGCTTGCAGGATGGCTTTGTTTCACCCTCAGTAAACTTTTATCATTGTTGCTCACAGGCTAATCTGAAGGATGATACCACATCTTTCTTTGCTCTGCTGGGTTATTGCACCAGGCTGACTTAATTGGTTGATGTATGATATTTCACCACCAGTGGCAATTTGACCTAAATTTGAAGCCTGATTTGGTCTGTGATGAAATGTTTGGATGTGAAATAGGATACACGTTAAAGGCCACAGTTTAAATATATCTATAACAATATACTGAATTGTGTGTATTAAGAATGGCAAGTTGGTAATAGCAGTGTAGATAAATGCACTAACAAATGATGGAAATTAGCATTTCCTATTTCATTATTCCATCACGTTTTGCACTGTGTTATATATACAGTGAAACATACAGCCAAGGGTTCCCAATGGGCATGACAGTGCACTCGCTGAGCTAACAATAAATAATAAAAAAAATAATTATAAATCATCAGAATTCGGTCAGCTCAGAACTTGCTGGTAACAATGCCCTAATGCACGTTCATGCCAAAAATCAAGGTTCTAATGTCAATGGTTCTCCTTATTTTGCCGACGAAAGGATTCGGATGGACTGACTGACTCACTGACTCAAATTACCGGACAATTTGCGATCTGTAGCCTACTTCGTAGGAATATTCCACGATATGTATTCATCTGTCTCCTACCAATAAACCCAATTAACAAATTGACAACGAAATGATCCCTGTGGCGGTGTGATGGATAAGAAGATCCTGGTGATTAGTGTCCCTTTTCATATCCTTTTCTGTTGCAACCAAGGACGGGCACTAGTTCCCAATGTGGAGAAAAGTGTCCTAGCTGGGTTAGAAGATAGGGACCGGACTCTCTTAGCCACCGTACATTCTTAGCCTTCACACCGGGTCACCACGCGTGTGTGTGTGAGTAGGCTTTATCACGTCGTTTCCAAAATAAATTCAGTCATATAACGACGGTGCCTATATGTGCCAGAACACGAGAGTGTCCACAGTTCCTATATTATCCTGGACACTGATCAGCCCAGTCAGTACAGCACCGGGTCACCCATCCCAGTATTGACCGTGCTTAACGTTGCCTAACTTCGGCGATCTAAAGAAAATCGGTCTCCTAACGCCCATGGGGGCCGGAAACTGCTATAGGGTTGGAAGGACCATGGGTCTTCTGGTGATGGGGGAGAGTAACTGGATGGAGACCAGAAAAAAAAAATTAGAAGGGCATTTCACGCGAACTGAACAATATCATAACATATCGAAATCTGATGTAATGTCTACAGCCTGGCGTTAGGCGCGAGAGAACCCGGGAAGGGCGGAGGGGTCTTGTAAGAGCGGGATTGGTATGTAAAATGTAGGCCTATATGTGAGTAGAAAAGAAGACTACAAATGATAATTGCAATGATATTCGATAAAAACTTTATTGATGCAGATCGATAAACTATCAATCATCATAAATCATTTAGTACTGTCACTCGTCCACGAATTATAGTCGGGTTCTACGTAATAATAATATTTGAATAGAAAAGTGGATATTCTGACCTAATGAACCTGTCACATATGCTTACATTCTCCAAGTGCGCATGCTCATAGTTGATGTTTCCCTGTCTGAAGGACGGGCTTTACTTTAGTGTTCATTGTTAAGGGGGCTTTATACCCGAAAATCTGATTAATAAAATGTTTAACCCCTTGCCAGTTTGTTGGCGATTTCTTCCCAGTGGCTTGGAGTATGGTCCCCGTCCTGTCAATCTCGATACGGTGGAGATATTGAAAGAAGAAAAACGAACAAAAATAATTTCATACTTACATTTATTTTGCACGTAATATTTGTCAAAGGGAGTGTCAATCAGGCTGGTGAAAATATTAACCGAATCATGCACAATATTAATTTTTCAATTTCATATTCGTTGAATTTTCAGGTGAAGTTGTCTTTATATTGGGCTAATATCACCTCGGTTGCATTGTTTTACACTTGTAGGTCAATTTGACGCTGTATTTGGGGTTCTTATACTTAACAAGCTTAAGCATTGACTAAATTAGGCCTACGTACAAAATAAATATGAAATTAATATTTTCATTTTTCTTCTTCATACCATCCCCCAAGTCATTGGGAAGAATTCGTTGGAAGACTGGCGAGGTGTTGAACATTTTGATCAATGGGTTTTTTTGATATAAATCCCTCTTACATGTGAATTACAACCAACGTTTGCACATATACGGACAGTGAAGGCATGTTCGCCTCAATAAAAATCAATATATGTAAATATACTGATTATGCAGCACCGTTATTCGGCAATATTTATATTTTATTTATATGTAAATGAATATATATTTATGGAAATTATAAAAAAATCGATAAAAAAACTCGGAAAAGATACAATTTGTATTGATTATACATTAATCTCTAATATTTACAATTCATTCCTTTAGTATAGGTCATAATCATCTAATTATGATAAAATCGATGTAAAATCACGAAGTCAAGAAGCAATCATCTGAAACTGCAAATAAATTTCTCATGCAGAAGAATTTCTCTATTCAAAATTGCGCGATATTACATGAAAAGTAAGAGTGAAGAACAGTCATGAATACGTGGGATATACATGTCAGCAGGAGCTATATCAGTGACAGGGCCCCATGTCAAGGGTTTTGAGGGATGGGAGAATGAGAGATGCAAGAAACACAGTGTGAAGGTTTACTGCGTATTTCCATAAGTTCACTGCTCGTTCCGCGAACTCCAGGATATTCATTTACTCACGATAATTTCAATGATGTTGGCAATTAGCCAAGTGTGACCTTTATTGAGGAATACACTAGTGATCAACTCGGAGACTTTCCTATTTAAAGCTACATCTGAAAAAGAGGTCAGTAGAATCATTGGCGATTTAAACGTTAAAAAGGGTTATGGTTTTGACAACATCCCCGTATTGGCTCTTAAAGTTAATAGGGATTGCATAAGCAAGTCAATGGCAAATGTTGTGAACAAAATGATTCAAACAAACCAGATAAAAATTGCTGAAGTTTCACCCATTTACAAAAGAAAGATGGTTTAGAAAAATCCAACGACCGCCCAGTTATAAAGCGTCTCAACCGCTACATCGGAAATATTTAAGCGAGAAGCTTTTCTCTCCATTTATTCGGTATATAAAGACAGGACATAGTTGTCAGACAAATCATGTACATCTACTTGGAAAACCGCTCCAGACAATAAAGAATATGTAGGGACTGTATGTATGGATTTGTCTAAAGCGTCTTATCAAACCGGTTATTTATTGCCACATTTCCAGCATATATGGATTCTCGGAAGGTGCTACAACCTTATTTAGCAACAACTTGAGTAATAGAAAACCGAGAGTGAAAGTAGGACAGGATGTAAGTTTCTGGCAGCCTCTCCTTTCAGGAGTCCCACAGGGTCCAATTCTAGGCCCCAACTGTTTCAATGTATTTCTAAACGATTTTCTTCTAACGATTTCTAGAATAATGAAAAAGAATGAAAATTCGTTATCAGAACTCAAACAATCTGTATAACCGAACTAACTGCCATCCTTGATTCAAAAACTGAAAATGCTATCAGAAAATAATAATATTTTAGCCAACCCTGGTAATTTTCAGTTCTAGAGACCTGCGGTGGCTTGTGTTAAATGCTGGTAACATGGAACTTTAAAGTCAAAGTAACATCACGCTCTTAAGGTAGGTGCACACAGAGCTTAGTGCCTGCGTGATCGCAGCCGCAAGACTCTTTGCGAGGACGCAAATGTCTGTGTGCACTGGAGACCGCAGTCATTTAGTGCTTGCGTCCCGGGGCGCAGTCGGAATCGCAAGGATCAAAATGATTTGATATTTGTCGGAGCCGTATTCGCCGCAGCCATAGGACGCATATTGTCTGTCAACCTCGTTTCCAGGGGCCATTACGCGCAACCTCCTTCCCAGGGGCCATTCCGCTTTTTTTACCTAGGGACGACGCTGGCTGACAAGGATCGCAGCAATTATTGCGTCCTCGATGTCACACATGATCGCAACAGTCTAGAGGATTGCGTCGTCGCATGACTTTGGGGGGATACGGCTTGCGGCTGCGATCACGCAGTCACAAGCTCTGTGTGCACCTACCTTAAGGGACTATTTTAGATCAACTGTTTAATTTCAGCTGTCATATTTCACATTTAAAGGCCAAGGCAAACAGGTTTTAGAAGCTTTGAAACGTATTTATACTTAACTAAGTTTGCAAGAATTGACATATTTCGATGCTTTATATTGCCATACTTCAATTACTGTTCGCCTGCATGGCATCATGGTCGGAAAATAAGAAAAAAAGATCTCTGGAATATATCCAAAATAGAGGCTTAAGATTTGTATTCAACGATTATGAATCCTCTTATGAAAGACTATTAGAAAAAGCGGAAAATATCCACACTCGAGATCAGTAGAGACGATTTATTTTATACCAACTGAAATAGTTTGGATTTTTGCTTTTTATGTACCGTTTTAAATACGCGTACTGTTGTGTAATAAACTTGGTGTACTGCATTATTTAATGAATAACGTATAGTCCCGCATGAATGCTTATATAGATATATGCGCCTTCGCCCTTCATGTTGCTAATATCTCACCAGAACTAATGAATCTTTTTTCTGCCATAACAACCTCTTATGTCTATAATTTCAAATACAACAATGAATTGACTGGTTATTGCTATTTATTGATTTATTTATTGATGAATGATATAAAATCAAGTTTTGAAAATAAGAAGTCAACTCAATGTTCCTTGGAATGGAGGGCGCCAATAATTCAAATTCTGTCTGTCTGTCCATGCTGGTAGAGATTTACAAAACTCTAAATGAAAGAAATGCCGTATATGAAAGATGTGTTTCATTTACAAGACATGGCAGTGTGACTAATGTAACAGGACCTACGAATTAATCAATCAAGTTTTGAATTTGTGGCCTCCCATCCTAAGTTGGATGATGTAGGCCAGGCCATTGAGTTTGCTTTAAAAAAGAGCCAATTAAAATTAAAACGTTACTTGGATATAAAAAATAAGTACTTTACGTGTGGTTTTAAAATAAATACTGTGGTTTAAAAAGATACAAAATGTACTATATAAACATGTATATTGAGACTCCAAAGGCGTTAGTTTGTAAGAAGGGAGAGATATTACTTCAATTTAAAAGATAACATAAATACAACCAGCATGCATTTATATAAAAAAAACGACCCTATTTATCAAAAATATAAAACTGAATTACAAAGGCCAAAATAGCACATATTAATTTAGACATGAGTAAGTTGTTATTAAAAACAATTATATGCATGTACCATTATAGTAACCGATATAATTAGTGTATAAAAAGGGCACAAAATTAAATAAAATTAAATTCACGAATTCATGAATAATGAGGGTAGAAATATCATTGCCAATTTCGAGGTTTGAATTGAATTGAATTGAATTTTATTCATCAACTAATATAAATAATCATTTTATGCATACAGATATATATTAGTAATAATATAACAGATAATAGACAGCTGATATATTGTTGGCGGGAATAAAGCCCCAGGGGGCTTGTTCTATCCCAAAGAAAATTAAGAATAAAGTTTGAATGTACGAGACAATATAGCTGGTGAAATCAACATATTAGCAGACATATATTGGGCGTATGCCATATTAAAGATACAGTATTGTGAAGCCAGTTAATTTTCAAGAAGGTATGATTTTAACTTTGATTTGAATAAGGATAAGGACTTGATGGTTTTAAGGGTGGAGGATAATTTGTTCCATTCCCGAGGTCCTGCTATTTTGATGGTATGGTAAGACAGGTTGGTCTTGTAGAAAGGTCTATACAAAGTATACCTGCTGGTTTCTTGTCGGGTAGCAGTGAACATCAGATAATTTTCTAAAATAGTCCCGGAAGCGTATTGGAATAAGTTCAGGATGATATAAAAAAAAATTGGATCATAATTGAACATGCGTATACATTCAACTTGATAAGCGGTAGTATTTTCAGTGACATAAATAAGGGTTGTGTATGATCAAGCTTTTTGGATAAAGTGATGACGCGCAATACACGTTTCTGGAGTAAGATTAAAGGATTCAGGTGAGTGATGTAGGTGTTACCCCATAGGATGTTGCAGTAGGATAAATAGGGAAATATCATGGAGTAATACAAAATGTAAAGTGTTTTCTTATTCACGGACCCTTTTATGTAATTTATTATTCCTGTGTTTCTGGCAACTTTTTTGCAGATGTAATCAATATGGGTTGTCCAGTTTAGTCTGTTATTGAAAAATATTCCAAGAAATTTAAAATGGTTGACGATTCCAATCTCTTCTCCAGATATTAATAAGCGTGGTATGCGACTGGATCGTTCTTTTTTGTTGGGTTTGATTATCATATATTTGGTTTTCTTGATATTTAGTGATAGTCGATTACAACAGAACCAAGTGTTAAGTTTGTCTAGTTCCTGTGACATAATGTTGATAGATTCATCTACGTGTTCTGATGAATAAACAACGCTTGTGTCATCGGCAAAAAGGATAATTTGAAGCAGGCCAGTGGCGTTATTGATGTCGTTTATATATAATAAAAAGAGAAGAGGACCAAGAATTGATCTCTGAGGAACGCCACAGGTGATATTCTTAGGAGAGGACAGCATACTATTATATGAAACACATTGTAATCTATTTGTGAGATAACTCTTCAACCAGTTGTTTGATGAGTCTCGGAAGCCATAATGATACAGTTTGGACAGTAATATGTCATGATTGACAGTGTCAAATGCTTTGGAAAGGTCTAAAAATGTAACAACACTGTAGTCTTTAGCCTCTTTTGCTGCAACCAGCATATCATATAGGGAAATGGCTGCAAGAGAAGTAGAGTGGTTTGATCTAAACCCATATTGTTTTTCGGATAGTATATTGTTTGATTCTAAAAAGTCGATCATCATGGTTACTGAGATTTTCTCGAGTACTTTGCTGAAACAAGGTAAAACGGAGATTGGTCTATAGTTGGCAAATATCATAGGGTCTCCAGATTTAAAAATTGGTGTCACCTTGACGGATTTAAAATCACGTGGTACAATACCAGATCTGAAAGACAAGTTTACAATATGTGCGAGAGGGGCAGAAATAGAGTTCCCAGTAGTAGGTATCAAGCAAATTGAGTATCCTTTCACCCGGATGTAGAGGTCATTTGGGGAGGATTTGAGGAGGAGAGGTCAAGTGCACTATAGTTCCGGCAGAATGACCAAAAAGCTACCTCCAACACAGGAGAGTTCCAATTGTTGCAGGGAATGTATTCCTCCGCGGTGATGCGGTCCTGGCGGTGATGCGGTCGCGGAAAAAAGCTTCCGCGGAGAAAAAGTAGTCCCTAGATAAAATGGTCCGATGGGGTCGAGTGAGGTATCAAAGTGAAGCATTCGTGAAGGGGCATCTGATGGGCTGGGTGTGGGGTTGAAATATCGGCATTCTGCGCATGCGCGGTGGCCCAAGGGTATGGAAATAGACGTTTTGGAGCTAGGGGAGTCTCTAATGGTCCAATGGGGTCGAGTGAGGTATCAAAGTGAAGCATTCGTGAAGGGGCATGTGATGGGCTGGGTGTGGGGTTGAAATATCGGCATTCTGCGCATGCGCGGTGGCCCAAGGGTATGAAAATAGCCGTTTGGGAGCTAGGGGAGTCCCTAATGGTCCAATGCGGTCGAGTGAGGTATCAAAGTGAAGCATTCGTGAAGGGGCATGTGATGGGCTGGGTGTGGGGTTGAAATATCGGCATTCTGCGCATGCGCGGTGGCCCAAGGGTATGAAAATAGCCGTTTTGGAGCTAGGGGAGCCCCTAATGGGCCGATGGAGTTCTATGAGGTATCAAAGTGAAGCCTATGTGAAGGGGCATCCAGTCATGGGTGGGTGCATGTAAAAATTTTCCTGAAAAAAAAAATACGGAACACGGACTTTATCGAAAAACCTGGGAAAATGCCTATATGGGGTATGGGGGGTATATAGGTCGCCGGGCTTAACGGGGCTTGCCTATCAATAGAGTTATCTCCCCCTAGTTCCAGGGTGGGTGTATGTAAAAATTTTCCTGAAAAAATACGGAACACGGACTTTATCCTAAATTACGGGAAAATGCCTATATGGAGTATGGGGGGTATAGGACCATCCTGGGAAACCTACTTCTCGACATTTGCGGTAGGGTTGTTTGGATTTGTTTTCTTAGTCTCGTCATTTAGAACATGATAGGAAGTGTCCCGGAGCGAAACGGTGAAATTTTTGAAAAAGTACCATACAGACCCATATAGTCCCATACTGGGGGTATAGGACCAATGTTTGTCCCCCTGGGAAACCTACTTCTATACATTTGCGGTAGGGTTGTTTGGATTTGTTTTCTTAGTCTCGTCATTTAGAACATGATAGGAAGTGTCCCGGCACGAATCGGTGAAATTTTTGAAAAAAGTCACCGAGACCCATATAGACCCATATAGTCCCATACTGGGGGTATAGGACCAATGTTTGTCCCCTGGGAAACCTACTTCTATACATTTGCGGTATGGTTGTTTGGATTTGTTTTTCACGTCTCGTCATTTAGAACATGATAGGAAGTGTCCCGGAGCGAAACGGTGAAATTTTTGAAAAAAGTCACCGCGGCCTGGGTAGGCCCATAGGCCTATACTGCATGGCTACGGGTGTATAGGTCCATACGGGGTGGACGTTTTGGAGTCTAGGTGGGCCACTAATGGTCCGATGGGGTCGAGTGAGGTCTTATTTTGAAGCTCTCGTGCAGGAGCACTTGACTACACTAATGGTTCGTACGTTGTCAATAGTCTGCGCATGCGCTGCCTGGCCGTAGTATAGAAAGCAGGCATTTTTGAGGGGGTGTGTGGGTGTGTTTGGGTTAGAGATGGGCTATTCACGGTTCGAATGGGTCGTGTGAGGTATCCATGTGAAGCCTATGTAATGGAGCCTCTGATGGGGTGAGTGCGGGGTTGAAATAGGGTCACTCTGCGCATGCGCAGTGGACAAAGGGGTATGGACATAGACGTGTTGGGGTCTAGGTGGGCTCCTCATGGGCCGCTGGGATCGAGTGAGGTATCCATGTGAAGCCTAGGTGAGAGGGCTAGACTAGGGTGTCGTTCCCATTCTGCTGCGCAGGTCACGTGGGTTGTGACGTCACTTCCGGTTTGGGTGAATGGGGCGTGACCTTTGGACATGTCTAGACTTGTCTGTGTCTGTCATGTACTGGGGGTTTTTCCCCACAATGGAGTTCACGTGGTTTGGTGGGTCTGCGCAAGTGTGTGTGTGACGTCACTTCCGGTTTTTCAGAATGCTCAAACACTATCTCCAACTTTCCCGGCCCCGGCCCCGGCCCGCCCCGACCGCAGCGCGCGCGCGCGGGTTCCCCGGAAGTACGCGTCATCACCGGCAGTGCGCGGAAGCATGTCGGATCAAAAGGTCAAAGAAAAGGGGATTGTAAATTAAACTGGGAAGGATGGGCAGTTCCATTTGCACCAATCAGCGATTTAAAAATACATAGAACTTATAGTAATAAACTTAATCTATACGTGTTGGACGAGTCTTCACTCACCGTCTTCCTTTACACGCACCTCAATGAAATGCCCGCTCCAAACCTAGACCAAAACACGTACTTGGTCTGTGGGCTGATTTCATTGGCTCTCTATTTTACTATAGTGCGCTTGCATTCTAACATTGATGGGTTACATTTTGGCCCCATCCTACACCACTGATTTAGTTTGACTGAATCTCCACATTGGGCATTTATGCATTATGAATAAAACACACAAGACAGGGTTTTTTGGTGAGATCTCATTTTTTTATTCAGTGAACAACAACAACGTGAGAACAACCACGTGAAAACTGAAGCCCAGAACAAGGGGCTTGTACATTGAAAGAACTGAAGCCCAGAACAGGGGCTTGTACATTGAAAGAACTGAAGCCCAGAACAGGGGGCTTGTAAACTTAAGCCCAGAACAGCGGGCGTGTGTACATTGAAAGAATTCAAGCCCAGAACGGGCCTTGTACATTGAAATGATGGGCGGCCCAGTCATATACGAGTACATCTCGGTCCTCGGCCTTGGGGTACTCGTCAAACATCTGCACGATGGTAGATAAGGGTCTTCCCCGGCATCGATGGTACAGGTAAAACAAGCAATATTGTCCGCACACGCTACTGGTCAGGCTTTGCAACGTTTGACTGTTCCAACACCACGTCTCTGTGCCTTGATCCATGAAGTCTGTTAAATCGGGATGGAGGGGTGGCAGGCCGTACGGGTCAAAGTATTCGCCCTGCTGTTCTGTCAAGTACACGCCTACCCAATGTTCACCGGGCCGATCCATCGGGTCCGTGTTGAGAACGTAAGCAGCAGGATACATACGGTCTAATGGGAACACATCTCGGGCGAACACCCCTTGAAACACCATACGTGTCTCTGGGTCATTCTCCAGCACGGTGGTTATCTGGTCTGTATCCATGTTAGGTGGAGAAGTCACACAGCACGTTGCGCGCCTTGTCCACTTGAATGATGTTGTCAAACTCGGCGTAGCAGATCACATTGACGGTGCTCCGGAGGGCCCGTAGAAAGTGGATTTCCAACCGTAAATTGCCTTGCTTGGCCAGGGCCAGCTGATGGTCGTTCTCTAAGGTAGGGGTCAAATCGAAACAGAACAACGTGTATCCGTTCCCGTAGTCCTCCCGACTGATGAAATTCCCTTCGTCCTGGTTGATTTGACCGGTGGCTGTAAACAGGCTCTGATAGGCTCGAATGAAATTCGCGCGCCCAAAGTTCGGTGTTAAGGCCGTGGCTGGCACCTGTTGTCCATCCACATGCAGGGCCACAAAATTAATGCCGAAATGTTTAAAGTCAAACGGATTCTCTGGGTAGGCTCCACTGAAACTGGTATTTTCCACACAGGCCAGGATCAATCGCTTGGGTAGTTCCCCCAGGAACAGGTTTTCTTTGTTGGCGCTCATATTTCCAGCAGACACAGAGAACACTTTGGTTTGTACACGTCGGATAGGGTACTGGGCTGGTTTTGTTTCCAAGGCTTTCATGTGTCCCAATTGAACGGCTGGATTCGGTTTCACTTTTCGGACATACAGGACTGCGTCTTCGATGACAATCTTATAGTCAGCTGCATGCGCCTCTACGTTAGTGGCCATCAAGGCGAAGGTCGGAGGCGCCCGTATCAGTCGGATTTTGATGGGGATCTTGTTCAAGAGGTATTGGTCTTGCATGAACATGTCTGCGTGCAGTCGACCGATCATATCCACCGAGACGCCGTTCGCGGTCAAAGCCTTCCGTTTGCTATATCCTGTATTGTCGTTCTCTGCGCCCATGTGCTCGGCTTTGTCCTGGTAGAATAAAGCGGCTGTCAGTTGAGATTTTTTAGCCTCTCGTCCATGCGACAACAGCGTCTCGATGTAGGCTCGATAGGGGTACGTGTTGGTCGAGTCACTGATGAGTTTGTCGCTGAGAAATATATCCACCTGTTGAAACATCGAGTGCAGCCAGAGATTCGTCGGGCCCACCGTTGCTTGGTCGGCGATTCTGGTGCCATCTCCATTGACGATCTTGGCTTTCACATACAGGTATGTATGGGCTAAATCCACATAGGCCGTATCCGCATTACTGATGGTGAACTCGATGGGCCCTGTTGCGTTGATGCTGGACAGCGGGAGATGCTCCACCCATAATCCTTGTTCGGCACTGGTCTGTGTGGGCGGCACGGTCCACAAATCAAATTCACTGTTGGTGGAGGGGCAGGACTCGGCGTGGATCAAGGACATGTTTAAGAAAAGATATCCCGGGTCTTCGATGTGCGTCGTCGCTGGGTCGGTCGTCGACTGGTGCGTGGTCTCGGTGGGGCAGCTCTTTTATTCCCTACGGTGCGTTGTGCTTTGGCCACCAAGACGCCTCCCGCTTCCTTGGCCCGCCGTTTCAAGGCTTCTTTAGGTGCCGTACCCCCAAGACATCAACGGCCACTTGCAGTCCACTGCGTACCGCTTGTTTGCCGATTGCTTTCACCCCCGCGTCACCAAGGGCAGGAACGTTTTGACGATGCTCCCGAGTATGTTCCCCAGTCCATGTCCACGTTGCATGCGTGCACCACTAAAAACCGGAAAGCCACCCCCGGCCTGTTGGGCATAATAGTCCATATAGCTGCGTGCATCGCACTCGTAAGGCACCTTCATTATACAAAGTGGGGAGCACGTGCTTGTCGAAAATGAAGCGTCACCACCACTTTCCCGCGTTCGAATGCCACCGGTCGTCCCGTGTCATCTCTTATATCCACTGTGATCGTGTTGATGTGGGTTTGTCGTACGGGCAGGTAGAGCATGTGGGTGAAACTGTGGGTGACTTGATCTCCATACAACTTTTTAATGGGCACCACCCGTAACAGAGGTGTGTTGATATCGCCCACGATGTGGTTGTCCACCACGTCCAAGTAGACGTAGAGTCCGTACATACCCGACTTCATATCCATCGGGATCTCGCCTTGGTGGGCGGTGAGACCAGCGAACGTGCGTAGATCGAAACCCAGCATTTGGTGTAGGATAGGACTCAGTACGACACTCGCGTTGGCGGTGACGATAAGCTCTGCCTTGTCGTTGTGTGCGTTGTAATCGAAGTTCACGTGATTCTTGAAGGGATAGGCTTTGATGGGTTTTGAAGTATTCGTGACCTCCCGTAGAGCCTTATAATGCAACAGTCTTGACAGCCCACCCATGAACTCCTTGGGAGTATCGTTTTGGCCTTCGGGGAGGGTGAGTCGGGTGTCTTTTCCTTCGTAGGTCACCTCGTACCACACTTCATTGGCTCGCACGTTGTACCACGAGTAAGGGTATTGGATATCCACGAGGCCACATTCCCATCGTCCAGGTAAATGCAACGGTGGCGGTAACTGGGTCACGTACTTGGCCACGGTGTTGTCAGGAAACACATCCAGCGAACTGTTACTGGGTAGGGTGAGGTAAACATGGCGACTGAGCTGTCCTGCTGCTGCTGTTGGTTTTAATAGGTGTTCCAGGCCTTGGGCGGTTGTGTCCGGCGTCGTGTTCGTCGCGTTGACTTGCTACGTGTCACGGCTCTGAAGATGTGGGGTGTCCTGATCGAGGATGGTTTTTTAAAGGTTTGAAAAGAAGGTGCCCGTTGTGGTGGCGGAGTTTTGGGGGGTGACTGCGGTTCCCAGTCGGATTCCCAAGAAGGTAGTGGGCCACTCGGCGATTGCTGGGTTCGCTGCATAAAGGCCCAGCGGTGGGGGTTCCCCACCAATTCCTGTGGTACATGCATGTCTTTCAAGCCTTGAGCGAAGACCTCCCATCCTCGAGGATCCGTGTGCGATCTGCGTTTACGCATCAGATCATTCACTAAATCCGTCATGTGAGTCCCGGGGACCACCTGATTCTGTACCAGGAGTTCGCCTTTATCATTCCAAGTCATGTTAGGATTCTGTTTCGTCCGTTGTAATACCAGGCCAGCTTGTTTCTTGAACGATGCAGGTACACTCTTCAGGACTTCGTCTTCCACCCACTGTGGGGCTGTGGGTGGTACCCCTGGTAATGGCGGCTGTTGGAGCGGTGCTGAGGTCGGCGGTGTGTCGCGTGGTGGTGGTGGTGCTGGGGTAGAGAGGGTTTTGTATTGGTCCATGAACGTCATGTACCGTTGAAGCGTCTCATTGTACTGTTGTACTTTCTCACTGTCGCTTAACCCCGGTCTCTGTAAGATCTGTTGCATCTCTCCATCGAGGCTGTTTATGGTCTTCACCGTAGGTGGGACAGGGTAGGGTGATTGGAGGTTTTGCAGGAACCGTGGTTCGACGAGGACCATTTTTTTCGTGTGGTTCATTGTCGGCCGAAGAGTCCACCCAATACTGGACCCAACACGGAAGTGGCCAACGGTGCTAAGATGGCCCCGAGAAAGCCGCCTTTCTGTAACACCTTTTTCTTTTGTGTTTGTGGGACCCGCTTCTGGACTAGGGTTCGGAGACCTGTCTTATGCTTGGCCAACTTGGTCTTCTGAGCCGGAGTCAGTGGTACGTTGCCTTTTAACAGGTTGTACCTGATCTCGCACAGACAGCGTACAAGGTCAGGGTCCGCACCGCGTACAATGGTTCGGACTAACTCGGGCGGGGCCGTCTTCAATACACGGAGCGTGGGAGCGTGCTTCCGTACT
>JAVTVY010016229.1:0-62428 GCA_036873755.1 Hanleya hanleyi
AACTCTATATATTCCGAAGTTTTGCTCGATGGTGGTACCGTGAAAGGAATTGGCACCCTATACTAAATAGGAACTGTTGTTCCAAATGGGGTTTTAACACGTGGGCAGATGGCGCTTCTGTGTAATAAACAGTATACAAAGTTCTGAAAGTGCCCCATTTGGTCTTATATATTATTCAAATCAAAATTGAATTGATCGCACGTGCTATCTAGTTTGTGGCAATTAGAATTCTATAGTCCTGATTATAAATTGATGAACAAGCCCAGAGAGCGTTACTTTGTTCTCCACACGTAATGATCAAACATGACAGGCCGTCAATTTGTTTGACCTCGTTAACCCAGAAATGAGAGCGACAATATTTGGATTACTAGACAATGACCTATTTAGTTTCGGGTTTTGTATCAAGTACAGATGAAGGTTACTTCTGTCGTATGTATGTGCATGGGGTGACAACCACTTTGGTTGTACCCGCCACATCTCTGTTAACCCTACCTGCCCACCTGGCATGGGTGGGGGGTGGGGGAGGTGACAGTGACCTTTTCTCTGCTGCTCCGAAACGACAAATCCGAGGGAGCTGAAACTTAGCGAATTTAAAGCATATCATATTGGTGTCATGTTGGGCCTATTTGCATAGAGAAGAGAATCACATATGTTTTTTGTTCAATCCCGCAATTTTACCATAGTCCTAAAATGAATACATGGCCGGAGGTCACCGAGTTTCCAAATTAGCTATTAAAAATATTCAATGGAAAGGCCATGTAGAGACAGGTATTAACGTATTAACATGTTTTTCCCTTCCGTCATTTACCAATGGTGAAATAAACTTTATAGAATTAGGAATGTATATTTAACTGTGTTATATTCGCGGACGTTAATGCTGGTTTTACTGTCGCAAATAAAGTATTACCGGCGACGCGTCAGATCAGCCGAGTAGATACGAATGAATGCATGAATTAATATCTATTTAAACTCGATAATTTAATAAGCCCTGACATGTTTACACGAAAGTCGAGTATTATTACAATTAACAAAGATAATTAAAACAACAATACGTATCAGGAGAAGAATAACCTTGCAAATAGACATCAAACTGAGCGGATACTAAAATAATTCAACATAAGAACTACTAAAAAGAAACTGTCAGGTCGAAAATAATTAAATGGGTTTGTTAAAAATTTTCAGTTCGAATTAAAATAATCCAGTATATTAATTAATAAACAAAATAATAATTAATAATAATAATAATGATAATAATACGAAGGACATTTACGACAGTAAAACCTATACCAGTTAAAAGTATTTGCGAACGTAAAATTTGCGTTAACCGCCGTCAATTTTTTCAACGGGAAACGCGATCGCTTTTGGACGTCTGCTCCATGAACACCTGGGCTCCGAGAAAGCTTCGAGTATTACAAATTCACGAGCAAGCATGTTTTATGTTACATCGAATGTGGTTAAATATGCACCGATTTCTAAGGTATTGCTATCCAATTCCGTTGGAAAGGGAGACGTGGAAGTAGAACGAGAATAACCATGTCGTATTTTAGTATTTACGAACACGAATGCTGGTTTTACTGTCGCAAATATTCGTTTTATAGACTCGGCTGACGCGACGCCTGTAAAACTCAATTCGCGGCAGTAAAACCAGCATTAACGTCCGCAAATATCAAAATACATCACAGTTATTACCCTTCATTCCCTGCACATCAACAGTGGATCGATAGTGGGGTGTGTTAGAGTCTAGCCGAATGTCAGTAGGGTCTATTACCCCGCATCGGAGGGTCGAGCAATTAATATATGGATTTGTGTACCGCGTAGAGGGAATGTCAGTTAAAATGATACTTATAAGCATCATAAAATAGTTTATTAATTCTCCCCAGTAACCAATCCCTAACACGAGATGGCTGTGAATTATATCCCAAAACCTGTAAATGGGTTTTCTGGGCCCATTGGTCATCTTCGAAAAAAAAAATGTCGTATAAGTTGTTACTTGACGCTCATAAAGTGAGACCGCGGTTCGCAGTTCTCTATTCGAGGGGACCAGCAATTATTTCTTCAGATATGGAAATCTGTAAAAAAAATTATTATGAGTACTTTGAACTCCAAACTCTGCATAGCAAGAGAGAATGTCATGCTCTATATCTTTGAATGCTCATATCTCAAATCTGACACAAGGGGCGCTGCTAGGGGCGCTGCTATGAGTCGCTGAATTACTGGTCCCCGCGAATGACGAACTGCGAACTGCGAACCGCGGTCTAACTTTATGAACGTTGTTACTTGCTAGACCAGGTCGATTTCAAAGGTATGTGTTTTCTTATTGCCGATACTGGAGCTCAAATGATCGGAAATGCGTCATTTTGAACATGTTAAACAATCAAAGCATCGATCTCATACTACATCGCTTCTATTGTCTCAGTGGTTTTTGTGAAGGGTTAAATGCCGTCTTGTCGTTGAAGACAATCGTAGTGATGTACTACAACACTGGATGTCAGGGCTGGTTTCACTCGTATGTGCAATGTTATACTGTCGCCATAGCGGGTTGCCAGGCAGCGCGAACACACTGTGCGCTTTGAGGGGGATGGATCGAAGTCTGAGCCGTCCGCACCAACATATACATACATGCTGTAATGATTCAGTTTTGCCATCTTAAAAAGCAACGACTTTGGACAGAATTAAATCTCTAGGGTATAAATATGGAACACGTTCATTAGAAAATTACCACCTCTAAAAACATGTATACCAGGTGAATTTCAAACTCCACTCTCCACGCAGGGCGTTCTTTATTTTTGTCCACCTGTTATTGGTCGATGACGGCATACAGGTAAATAGGACTAGCATATGGCCAGTCTACTGTGGTACCGCTGTACAGACTCCAATGGAACCTTCGCTGTCCAATCGATTGGAACACAGTATACATATGCACGAAAGAATTAATAATTCATTCCAATCGTAGGTTGTTGATCAGTTTGAAGCCAGACTAGCTTGATCAGTTGGACAGGCTTTTCACATCAGCCTGCAGGTAGCTTGTTTTACTGGTTTAACAGACGGTATTCGTAGAGGGATTAATTGTTCTTAATTGCCGGGATATTCTTACAGTTCTTATATTATCCGGGTAAACTGGGTCGAGGTAAATCCTCCGAGTTTTGTTCAAGGGATCTGGACGAATTTAGTTCCAAGCAGGGTGCCAAGGAGACAAGGTATACAGGTTACCATCCTGTGCGACAGCATGGATATTTCGGGGCGAATCTGACATGGCGGATAAACCGGCATGGGGATCATCAAGGAAATTATCTGCGCTGTTTTCAACTAATTATTAAGGTGAATCGCGACTAATCTCATTTTTGGATTGTGGTAAAACATTTGAGTTTTTGATGAAATATTGAGTGTATCAAGTACAACGTACAACGAAAAAGATAGATTTTAGAGTGACTCAACACGTGACAGACAGGAAGGAGACTTACACTGAATTTTAATATCAATATCGTGAAATAAAGTTCAAAAATGGGAAGCTGTGGCTCCAAAAAAGAGATCGAGAAAAGTAAAACATATACGTTACAGGTACTGCAAGATCATCAAGGTGGGATCAACTGTATGGCTCTAAGCGATGACGGGTCAGTGCTCGTGACCGGAAGTGAGGATAAAACTGCTCGGCTCTGGAGCACGAGAACACACGAATGTGAATGCATAGGGATACTTCAAGGTCACGACGGATACATCACGTGTGTACTGATAGAGGAGCATTACGTGCTGACCGGAAGTTCAGATAGCACGATCCGGAAGTGGGACATCAGCACGTGCGAATGCGTGAATGTTTTCCGGGGCCACAAATCGGTCGTTTACAGGATGATCTGTACTGGAGATTTCGTGTTCACGAGCTCGTACGATCGCACGTGCCTGTGCTGGGATTTCGACACCGCCCAGTGTGTTCGGGTGTTCAGCGGACATAAACGTGGTGTGTACCCGCTGATATTCATCCCCGCCGACGAGGACTCGATGTCGCCGGATAATTTGGACGATGACATGGCCACAGATATTCTCATTACTGGTTCCGCTGATTTCACGGCTCGCACGTGGAATTTCGAGACCGGGAAATGTATGAAGGTTTTCAAAGGGCATACAGGCGCCGTCACGTGCATGGCGACAGATCCTCTGGGGAAGATACTTTTCACCGGAAGTACTGACCAGACTATAAAGAGTTGGCTTCTTTACAAAGGAGACTGTCTGAAAACGTTTGAGGGTCACACCGCATCGGTCATTTGTCTGCAGGTAATCATCTGATATTTCTTTATGCATCTTCAGAAAACTCTAGAATTTTATGTTACATGTAGGTTGCCAGTATAAGTAGATAGGTTGTCAATACATGTAGATAGGTTGCCAGTCATGTAGATAGGTTGCCAGTACATGTAGATAGGTTGCCAGAATAAGTAGGTAGGTTGCCAGTACATGTAGATAGGTTGCCAGTACATGTAGATAGGTTGCCATAATTTCTAGGATGCGAGTTATCATGACTAACCAGTCTCTTGGATAGAATGTATGAGGGTTGGGGCAAGCTAGGGATACTGGTTAACTTTACTTCCGGTAGCGCATGCGCACATCAGCGTATTGTTAATTATTATCGTTGTTCGATCGTGCTTACCACTGATTTCAAGTTACATAATTATACTTAGGATTGAGTACCACCAGCATATTAGACAATACCGATCCCACAGTGGTGTGGCAAAACAATGATGCATCTGATGTCGAATATATAGATTTCCATGCTGTCCGAATTGAATTCGTGAGTCTTCATAAATTGACAGAATTACTTCTCCTTATCGATCTAACTGCTCCATTACATGTGAAGCCTCATTTGTTCGGTTAGTCCACAGTTGTGTATGTTTGAGCGTATTTCCCTCGGTATATGCCGAAACTATACCCGTTTTCCCAAAAAATATTTTCTTTCAACTCTCTTGAGTAGCTCATTTTCCAGATCGGCAATCGGGAGGGGGAGGGGTGCAGACCGGACGAGTATAACTTGGGATCTTATGGGACGGGGAATATTAGCAAATGTACTAATTATTGGAAAACGGCTGGAAAGAAATATTAATTTATTTGGTGCGAAACTGTGAACTATTACTATAGGTTTGGTGTAATTGCGGATTAGATATCCAATAAAACAAAGAACATGTTAAGATATTAAAAGCTTGAATTGTGGGGAAGCTGATCAGTTAACCCTTTATAATTGTCGATGTGCGTTAAAGGCAAAACTCAGTGGATTGTTCGTCAAATGGCAGAAAACCAATGAAATACATAATTTAATATGTTCGATTAGGGTCAGGGATATTGTTGTCGTTCCGTCTCTCCGTCCGTCAGTCAGTCCGTCTTCTTTTGTTTATGACTCTAGCAAACTGTAACAGGGGTTTGTTACGATATAAATCCAGATGTAGAAGCATTTATCCACAAATAAGCAGTCAAACATAAAATATACACGACATTCGGTTTTCCAGATACAGTAAGTTTGGGAATCCAAAACTGTCAAACGCAGTGTCCGTACAGAGTTTGGTTATCCAGAAAACTAAACATAATGAAAGAACGTTAAAGTTTTATACGAAGATATGACAATGAACCAACATCGCGGATGGACAAATAACAAGATATTGAACTAGAAATACAAGTTTGACCAAACATATAGGTAAGAATATAAAAGAAACTATTAAATAAGAACAGTATTAAAACATGTGTCCGATCCACATATCTGTTCCACAATCAGACCTCACGCAGGGTTTCCCTCTTAGTGGTCTAGCGTTACTCTTTAGTCAGCCGATTAATTGCAATTAACAAAAGACGCATCAGTTCTCCGATATATGGTTCAGTATAATTGTTAGCTATAAAGAGAATATCTTAAAAGTGAATTTATGAAAGGAAATATGATAAGTTACAGACTTATGATATAAGTTGAATTAAAGTTTAATAAGAAATGTTGAATAAATAAAGGTAGTGGGAGCTCTGTTACAAAACTACTGAAAGCAGGCCGAGGAAACTTCTGTCGAATATAACACGGCATCTGTAGATGTGCCTTTTGTATGTTTCATTTGCCATGTCCTCATCTGTCTGTCCGCTTTTCTGTCCGTCCTTATCATGGTTTATGGGCCTTCTTATGGTTAGTTTCTAAAATGTAAATGTGGTCAAATCGTTTGCATAATAATTTCCCTATACTCAGCAATGTTTTGTTTCAATCCTACTTCCAAAATATTCCTAGGAAGTAGGCTACAGATCGCAAATTGTCCGGTAATGAGTGAGTCAGTGAGGCGGTCAGTCAGTCAGTCCATCCGAATCCTTTCGTCGGCAAAATAAGGAGAACCGTTGACATTAGAACCTTGATTTTTGGCATGAACGTGCATTAGGGCATTGTTACCAGCAAGTTCTGAGCTGACCGAATTCTGATGAAAATTTGATTTATAATTATTTATTTTTTTCTTCATTGATGGCTCAGCGAGTGCACTGTCATGCCCATCGGGAACCCTTGGCTGTATGTTTCACTGCATATATAACACAGTACAAAATCTGGGGGAATATGCCATCCATAATTGTTTTTATGAATTTGGAAATGCTAATTTTCCATCATTTGTTAGTGCATTTATCTACACTGCTATCACCAACTTGCCAGCCTCAATACACACAATTCAGTATATTGTTATAGATATATGTAAACTGTGGCCTTTAACGTGTATCCTATTTCACATCCAAACATTTGATCACAAACCACATCAGGCTTCAAATTCAGGTTAAATTGCCCACTGGTGGTGAAATATCCTACATTAACCAATTAAGTCAGTCTGGTGCAATAACCCAGCAGAAGAAAGAAAGATGTGGCATCATCCTTCAGATTAATCTGTGTGAGCAACAATGATAAAAGTTTACTGAGGGTGAAACAAAGCCACGACGGCATGTTTAAAGGGTCTTAATTTATTTTCTTTGGGTAGAATTTAACTAGATAAAGTAACTTTGATCATGATGTGAAAATATGAGCACATACTTTGAGTTTTTTTGTAACTCTTGAATATTGACTATATATCACACTGGGATATAATTTAAACAAAAGATTACATGTGTAAACAAAATATGTCTAAATTTTTCTTGTCATTTCAAATCTTGATCTATTTTGATTCCTTGATTAGGGAATACAGAATCACAGCCACGGAATGTGTTGGTGTGTCACAGCAATGCAACTCCGATTCACACAGCGAAGCTGAGGTGGTTCAATGTTTATCAATGAAGAAAATCACCGATCAACCGTCATAGAATATAATGTGAAACAAGAAAACCGGAATAGTACATTCATCAGATTGCTGATACCCAAAATGTGTTGTCTCATATATCTAGATAACAACGTGATGTAGAGACGCTATTTATTCGTCTTTGTACCGGTTATGCTCAGGAGAATGACATAGAATCATTATTGTCTTGTGCAGAGAAGGTGTTGGTCTTGAGTTGAATTACCGTAAACTACATAAATGCTAGCTTTCTACAATAGTACTATATATAAAAATTTGTTGTATTGTTGGGAAAATAATGCGATTCAAAAAGTTGTTTTGATCCTGGGCAAGGGCACTGAAAACCATTTAAGAGATGTAAATGTATTTTCACACGTAAAGCTTGAAATCTACTGAACTTTTTATTATTCAATCTGTTTCCTTTAGTTAAAAAATTGTAAAATTAAATCGGCGATCGTTATTTATTTTTGGAATGAAGGCGCATTAGGAGACTTTTACCAACAAGTTCTGAGCTGACCTACTTTTGCTGAAAATTTCTGGCGATTCTGACTTGGGTGGTGCCCATCTTAATATAGGCAGGATTTCGACTGGGGGTGGAGATTTCCAAGAGTTCAGTTCGCCCTCGAGTCCTGATGCCTACTCTACTTCGTAGGTCCTGTGACGTTAGTCACACTGCTCATGTTCATGGAATGTTGTACGCGTTTTCCCTGATCTACATCATTCTACACATTACATGCTCCAAAAACATGTTTCTACAAGGAAGAGGACAGTGAAAATAAATAGCAGATTGAGATGTGTGCTGTTCTGGGAAATGTAGTGCAAGTTTGAAATTCCTGTTTAAATCTACATAACCTTTTCTACTTATGAATTATCATTTAACAATTACTAAGTTGGTCAATTAACCATTTACCAATCAATCAGTTACCAATTACTAAGTTGGTCAATTAACCATTTACCAATCAATAAGTTACCAATTACTAAGTTGGTCAATTAACCATTTACCAATCAATCAGCTACCAATTACTAAGTTGGTCAATTACCCATTTACCAATCAATCAGTTACCAAGTAATAAGTCCATCTAGGGCCGACGTACAGTCTAAGAAAAAATGACTGGTACTGACTGGAAGTTAAAAATCAGTTTCGGCTGATAAACGTGAAGACACTGATAACAGAAACTGCAATACTTATGTACATACAAAACACGAAGTATCTTCCAAAGATGATGGACAGCAGTGTTTAAATGGAAATGTGCGAAATGCTTATAAACTAGTATTCTTTGGAGTGTTTATTTGCGCATGTATGATTGGGAAAGCAGATTTTGCAGGTGTAACCATTTGTTCGTATTCTGTATCAACGTGTGTCACTGTCAACAGTGATGGCAAGAATCACAGGGGCTCGTTACCGTTGTTGAAATTGGTTAATTAGGTTAACAGTGGGGGGGGGGGGCGAGATAGGGAATAAACCTCGACCCCCTCCCTCATGTAATCAACCCAATTAACCAATCAACAACAGAACGAGCCCCTGTGGCAAGAATGAGGTATTCCAGCTTGGACACGAACTGTAGCTATCGAGGCGATCTGGCAGATTCAGTACCCGGTTTCTAAAGTGATAACCCGGCCTACTTCGTGTTAGATACCAACACAAATTATTTCTTTGTTGACTTTCATGTTTTGCTGTCTTCCTTCATATACGAGAGAAAGAAAATACGCTAATAAATGCGTCGGCTCATTTTATTTTACATGATTAGTTATTTTTGGGGATTGATTTCTACTTCGGTGAAAATGTTTCAACTCGAGTTGAACTAATTTCTTCCTCGGTTGAAATGTTTTAACTCGAGTTGAAACATTTCGTATGAGGTAGAAATTATTTCAACCGAAGTAGAAAAATAAATATGCAAAATAAACTGCATGTTCCCTGCGATCCACCGTACAAAAATGATTTCCTTCCCGGACAATTCGGGAGAGAAATTGCTATCCTGAGGTTGCTGACAAAAACAATATCAAAGGTCTACATAGGCTTCTGATGTTATCGATTTGACACTATTTCCATGTTAAACAAAATTGTACAGTAATGGAAACGTGCCAGATAAGGACAGAGCATATGAGATAAATTGAAGACATACATTGTACTGCGGATCTGCTATTGGAATGTCTATATGTACGACATTTACCTGTGTTCACTATCTGGTCTGTCACTCTCAGAAATATTCAGTGAATAATCCTGAATAGATCAGGCTGCACAGTGACAACTCAAATCCAGGGATCATCCATGAATTAAAGCTAAATTTCCTGAATTTCAGGGGATTTTACGTACCTGAATGGGGTCATGGTGATAAATTTGTCTGAATTACAGGGAAAATCCTTTCATTTAGGGATCTCTTATCTGAAATTCAAGAAATTATCACTGGATTTCAGGTAAAGTCTCTGAAATTGAGTTGTCACTGTGATGAGTAAGTTCTCGACCCCATTCAGGTATGTAAAATCCCCTGAAATTCAGGAAATTTAGCTTTAATTCATGGATGATATACCTGAATTTCAGGAAATTATCCCTGGATTTGAGTTGTCACTGTGCAGCCTGATCTATTCAGGATTATTTCCTGAATATTTCTGAGAGTGTAGACCAAACGTTTCAGTTCTTTTTTTAACTTTCCACCGAAACACCGGAACGAAGTGAAAAGGATGGCTGAAACTTTGTCACTTATCCTGCCGACCTTGTCACTTATCCTGCCAATCCTATTGCGTGTTCTCGAAGACACCTCCCCAAAAGAGCCCCTGGAGATGGTCTTACATCTTCGTTCTTCGTTCTTCGTTTTGGTATTGGCCCTGTGGGAAAAACTAAAACGAAGATGAAAGACCCAAAAACGAAGGCCCTGGGATTTCCGGGAGGGCACGGGGGTGTGGGATGCAGTTACAAATGTCTCCCGGGAAGTTTAGTCCCTTTTAAGTTTTTAAAATCATCCCATACCCTCACGCTCTCCCTGGACATCCCACAGCCTAGAAATTTTAGGGTCTTCCATCTTCGTTTGGTTTTCCCATATGGCCAATACTAAAACGAAGACCGAAAACGGATGATCCTCTTCAGGGGCTCTTTTGGGGAAGGGTCTTCGTTTCTGGGTCTTCGGTCTTCGCAATCTAGCCCCAGAACTCACTTTAGCTGCGAAAACTGACCTCTAGCCTAGTGGATTTCTGGGAGCGGAAACGGAAACGTCGCACCTGTTTGTTTACTTTCTTATTTGTTCTACTTTTTATGTGTTTTGTACCCTGTCCCAAATGGGATGCTCAGTCGACAAAGAATCTTATCTTATCATGCGCACAATAAATTTTCGGCGGAACCAATCTCGCATTTGCTGAGTTCTGGGGGTAGATTTCTATTAAGAAATAGTTTTGTATAATTTGAATGAATTTTGTTCGTTTGGTTAAAATTAACTGAATTTCACAATAAAATGCGCCCGGATCTCTCGATTATCAAAGGCACTATTTCGTAACCGGCTCACTGCGTGATCGTCATACGCTACCCACTGGTGGGGATTTGTGCGTTCTATGTGAGAGGCTCGTTCTGCCAATACGGAAATAGCCGGATTGCGGTCTTCGTTTCGTGGACACCCGAATTTTACTGGTGTCATGCTGAGACTATTCACATACATGTAATTCTTAGTATTCTTAGTCAAGAGAGAAACCAAAACAGAGTCGAATTTTCGGTCTTTTTTGTCCATATTTGTCTTTTCATTTTTCGTGATTAAAATGATATAAAAGAAATATATTTTGCCAAAAGTAATACATCTTTTTCATATTAATTATTTTTTGAAAAAACAAAGTGGAAAATAAAATAAAAAATCGGTAACAAAAAGGATAAAAAATGGCTTCCGAAAACATGACGTCACTGTGACGTCATCATTGCCGCCATCTTTGAATTCTATGCATTTTTTTGTAGAGCAACCCAAATATATAGTATTGGAAGTTTAAGCCCTGTACGCGAAGGATTGACGAAAATGAGTAGAGCGAGTGGGAGTGGCGAAGAAGCGTCATTCACTAAGAAGGCTGTTTTAAATAATACAGAATAAAGTGGAAACTAAAGTTAAAACTAAGCTAAATTACAGGTAGCTACTCAACTCGGTTAGCAATCGTGTAGGGCAAAACATTTGCGCATGTCTCATTGACCGAACGCAGCATAAACAAAGATAAAGTTTAAATATGACGGAGAATGATTTCACCGTTTCTGTCAACAGGAAACCGTTTCAATTACATCCACGAGCCGTGTTGTCGTGAAATTCTCATATTGCGACAATCTACAAAAACAGGTCGCGCCAACTTTTATGTTGGTACATTCAGATGTTAGCTGTTTGTGTCCTACGATCGACTTAACGTTCATGTCGGGAGGCTTGTCAGGAAATCCGGCTAGCGGTTTATTTTTCCTAGCGTGTCAAATATCACATGTACCAGTTAATGGACATTATATCGATCCAGGACGGCTACAGAAGATATATTTGAGATTAATGGACGCGAAATTGATTAATATTCAATACTGCAATCCCTGCGGATCTGGCATTTGGCCGGTTGAATGATCCCGTCTATTGGTGACTTGAACAAGGTCCGGGATTTTCCACGCGGAGACGAGTGTTTTGACCGAGCCATGCAGCGTGCTTTGGCGAACATGCTGTGATAAACTATTAGCAGTGTAATTAAAACGATCATGAGCACCAAATCCAGAACAACAAACTGCCAAAAATACCCTACTCATTTAAGATAATGCCCTAAAATTTTCTTGAAATAAGATAATTTTACTCAAAATAAGTTAAATTTTAAGAAAATTTTAAGATTTTTTTTCTTGTTTAAGTAAAATCTGAAGTGGGGTAAGTACGGAAGCGTATTAGTGCCAGTGTGAAAAAAAATATCTCCTAATTAGGAGATAATTATCTCCTAATTAGGACTTATTATCTCCTAATTAGGAGATAATAAGTCCTAATTAGGAGATAATTATCTCCTAATTAGGAGATAATTATCTCCTAATTAGGAGATAATAAGTCCTAATTAGGAGATAATATGTCCTAATTAGGAGATAATTTTCTCCTAATTAGGAGATAATAAGTCCTAATTAGGAGATAAATCTCGGAAATTTTTTTTTCACACTGGCACTAATACGCTTCCGTAGGTAAGTGTATTTTACCTAAACAAGAAAAAATTAAGAAGTTTTCTTAAAACAAGATTTATTTTAAGAAAAGATTTAAAATTGTTCTTGTTTCAGTAAAATATACTTACCCCACTCCAAATTTTACTTGAACAAGAAAAAAAATCTTTAACCTTTTTTTTAAAATTTAACTTATTTTGAGTAAAATTATATTATTTCAAGAAAATTAATGAGCTCCGCAGCTATCCCATTACCTATAATATTATAATAAATCTCATAAAGTGTATGTGTTCAGGTAAAATAATATTTTATATTGTCAATTACCGCATTATATCTTATTTTTACAACTAAACCAAGACTATATCATGTAACCGAATTAATTCACATAAGAAACTGGAAACATAGAAAAAACTTTTGTCAGCCCAGAATGAATAATCACAACCTTAATCCTACCAGGCCTGAGGTGGGGGGGACAAAATTTTCTGCGCTATCTCCGGAACGACAGAAAATGTAGAGCTGAAACTCCTTGACGTTATAGTTTATCATATTGGGGTCATTTTGAGCCTATTTACATAGGCCGCGAGCAGAGGATCATGGGTAAATTCAAGATGGCGGCCACGTGGGGCACCAGAAAAGTGATGTTTTTGTCATATTTCTTCAAAATTTCTGCTTTTTCGCGATGAAAAGTGGGCAAAAACTAATTTGTTTCGCATCACATTAATAGTTATTAATTTTTCACGCACTTTTCGCGGAGAAATTGCTTAAATAAAAAATTAGAAAAATCGACGAAAAAATGCCGTTTTTGGACTGGGACGTCTTCAGAGTGGCCACATTAGATATTTTTTCACATTTTCTGGTAGAGCTTGACCCAAGGGTATAGCGTGGTAAGATTGGGTTAAAATTGAGACCGTCCGACACTGTAATAAACCCACCATACCACTGGACCAACGTCTTTGTTGTTTCTATGCGGAAAATGCTGTAGAGAGTAGTGGCACATTTTCTACTACACCCTTTGCATTATACAGTCCTTAGACTAATTCTGGACCTCAGAAATGGTTGGCCGTTTCTCTCTCGTAGAAAACCAGCTTGTGTTTTTTTATTATTTTTACTTCGTACAAATTTGGAAATAGGTCTTTTCATTATTGACACAGAAAAACTTCTGTGGACGAAGGCTGAATATTGAATGTCGGATCTGACGCTTGATATATGTATGTGCAGGTTGGGTTACTTTCACTTTCAGTTTGTGATTAATTCATTATTATAATGGCAAATGATTGTTCTCCTCTGTGTAACACCATCTGTTCATTGATGTATCCGTGTTCACCTCCGTGTAACACCATCTGTTCACTGATGTATCAGTGTTCACCTCTGTGTAACACCATCTGTTCATTGATGTATCAGTGTTCACCTCTGTGTAACACCATCTGTTCATTGATGTATCAGTGTTCACCTCTGTGTAACACCATCTCCCCATTGATGCATTGGTGTTCACCTCTGTGTAACACCATATGTTCATTGGTGTATCAGTGTTCACCCCTGTGTAACACCATCTGTCCATTGGTGTATCAGTGTTCACCTCTGTGTAACACCATCTGTCCATTGGTGTATCAGTGTTCACCTCTGTGTAACACCATCTGTTCATTGATGTATCAGTGTTCACCTCTGTGTAACACCATTTGTCCATTGATGTGTCAGTGTTCACCTCTGTGTAACACCATCTGTTCATTGATGTATCAGTGTTCACCTCTGTGTAACACCATCTGTTCATTGATGTATCAGTGTTCATCTCTGTGTAATACCATCTCTCCATTGATGCATTGGTGTTCACCTCTGTGTAACACCATCTGTTCATTGGTGTATCAGTGTTCACCTCTGTGTAACACCATCTGTCCATTGGTGTATCAGTGTTCACCTCTGTGTAACACCATCTGTCCATTGGTGTATCAGTGTTCACCTCTGTGTAACACCATCTGTTCATTGATGTATCAGTGTTCACCTCTGTGTAACACCATCTGTCCATTGATGTATCAGTGTTCACCTCTGTGTAACACCATCTGTTCATTGATGTATCAGTGTTCACCTCTGTGTAACACCATCTGTTCATTGATGTATCAGTGTTCACCTCTGTGTACCACCATCTGTTCATTGATGTATCAGTGTTCACCTCTGTGTAACACCGTCTGTTCATTGATATATCAGCGTTCACTTGTGTAACACCATCTGTCCATTGATGTATCAGTGTTCACCTCCGTGTAACACCACTTCTTCATTGATATATCAGTGTTCACCTCTGTGTAACACCATCTGTCCATTGATGTATCAGTGTTCACTTGTGTAACACCATCTGTGCATTAATGTATCAGTGTTCACCTCTGTGTAACACCATCTGTTCATTGGTGTATCAGTGTTCACCTCTGTGTAACACCATCTGTTCGTTGATGTATCAGTGTTCACCTCTGTGTAACACCAATGTGTTTCAAAATTTCTAAGTGTGGACATCGTGGATGTCTCACGTGTCCACTCTTTAATACTTCAGCTTCATTTAGTTCCACGTTAACTGGTAACTCATATTCTGTTAACTCGTATGTTGGTCTTAGTTGTTCTACTACAAACTGTATTTATTTAGTTTCCTGTAAGAAGTGTGGTCAACAGTATGTTGGCAAGATCACCCAAAGACTCCATCTTAGGGTGAACGGTCACAGAAAATCCGTTAGGAAAAAGCAATTGCTTATAGGTAGGCATTTTTCTGGACCCGACCACGGCTGGGATAACTTTAGTATTCAGATCATAGACGTCGTCTATCCATCTACTAAGGATTACCCTTTTGGATTTGAGAGAAAAATCCGAGAGCGGGAATTATTCTGGATGCTAGAACTTGGGTCAGTGTTTCCGTTTGGTTTAAATGATAATGTCAGTGGGTTCGGCGATGCTACAAACCGCCGTTCAAATATATCCAACATTACCCAACTATTTAAACCCCATCAACGGAGACATCGCAGCCATGGTTGGCGAAAGTTTAATAGTTCGATGATTCACGATCATATCACTTTAAATTACTTAGTGGGTTAACTAACACACCCAATAGTATACATAGCTTACGTACAGCTCTGTATGCGTTACCTCTGAGAGCTTTAGATCAAATAGCCAGAGATATACAACAATCTGCGTCTTCAGGAAATATAATACCATCAAAAATCATTAAAATATGTCAAGATATAGCGTATTTTCGGTTGTATCGTCCAGTGAACATAATCGAAACCTCTCAAGATTGGCTTTTCTTGAAACTCAACTACTTAGATAAAGGACTGGACGTCATTAATTTACCTCGAATCCTGAATGATCCAGAGGTACGCAACGCTGTACCAAACTATATTAAGTTCACAGAACCTCCTTGCATTTCATATAAGTACACTAAATCTATAGCCACCAAAATATTCAATTACTCCAATGCTGTCCAGGAGTTTGACTGGAACTTATACACGTCAGGAGGATATAGTTGTTATTGTGAATCGTCGAACTTTATCTATACACCATGCAAACATATTGTGACTGGTGACCTTGATGTGGTGAGTGATAAGGATCTGAAATTACTCCTGATGAAGGGACCTAAATATAGAGAGCCAAGAAGAATAAATTTGAAGCCCGACCAGAAGATAGTCCTGTCTGCATTGAAACAGTACGTTATTGATTGGTCTAAGCGAGAAAAAGTTGAACCTACAGTACTCGCTGATTGGTTGGACCTCACCAAGAGCAAGGTCGTTGAAACAATCCGCCATATTGACAGAAGTACTCTTCCCCAAGCAAAACAAGTTCTGAGAAACCTCAATTCGCAAGAAGTTCTAGCAAATCTCCAGAGTAAATTCGTCATAGTCGCAGCAGACAAAGCTCCGAATAATATAATATTCATATGTAAATATTACTGTTACCAGGTGCTGGTTAAAGAATTGAATGTAGACATATCTTCATCAAATACGTCTACTTACTCCCAAACTGCATTTACTCTGGAAGATTTATTTAACAATCACAAAAAGTTTCTCAGGGAAAGAGGAATTTTTCTTCCAACCAATCATAACGACATACCAAAAATATACTGGACTCCCAAAATGCATAAATCACAATACAAAGCTAGATTCATAGCTGGTTCTAGAAGCTGCACCACCAAGCTTCTTTCAACCCTATTAACGAGGGCCCTTCAGGAGGTAAAAGCATTTTGGGAAAGGTATTGCGCCACTATTTCTAAGAACTCTGGCGTTGAATGTATGTGGATATTGAAAAACTCAAAATGTCTTACGGAAGAGCTTGATGCTAAAGGTCACATACCGTACAGACATGCATCCACATGGGATTTCTCGACTCTCTATACTACAATCCCTCATCAGGACCTTATTGACCGTCTAAGTTCATTAATAGTATCTGTGTTCAAGAAAACTGATCGTAGATATATTAATGTCGGAAGCCATAAAGCATTCTTTAGCTCGACTACATACAAGAGATATCATTCATGGGATGTTTCTTTGTTTATAGAGTTGCTTGAATTTCTCATTAAAAATATCTATGTGAAATTTGGCAACACAATATATCAGCAGCATATAGGTATTCCAATGGGTACTAATTGTGCACCCCTGTTGGCTGACCTGTATCTGCTCTCTTATGAATATGACTATATGCAGGCGCTTTCAAAAACTGATCCATTCAAAGCCCGTTCCTTCTCATTCACCAAACGCTATATAGACGATCTTCTCGCTGTGGATAATCGCTATATAAATGACGCAGTGAAGGATATATATCCACCTTCACTAGATTTGAAGGCAACTACAGATAGCCCTATAGGCACATCTTATTTAGATCTCTATCTCTATAAAAATGAAGCGGGCATTCTCTCTCGTCGACTTTATGACAAAAGAGATGATTACAATTTCGACATCGTAAACTATCCCTTTCTGGATAATAATATTCCAGTGGGACCTGCATATGGCGTATACATATCTCGCTTAGTAGCATTTGCTAGATCCTGTGTTAAATGTGATGATTTTAATCAACGTCACAAAACATTGTTGCAGAAACTTATAATACAGGGCTATTCCACCAAGCGCCTCCACTCAAAGTTTCTCAAATTTGGCGATACATATCGCCTGCTGATAGAAAAATACGAACGTAGCGTGCAAGATCTATGGCGCTACGTTTCGTAACTTGTGTCTAATTCCGCTTAACCCGGGGCTAGGGGCCGTATGAACCCATGTACTTCAAGATCCTCATGACACTCATATGAACAGTCACAATCAAAGCGTGACTCAGATACATCTTTTTTTTTAGATGACGACTCTATAACGAATATTGTGGATTAAGAATACTGATCAGCGATACGGATTTGATATTTTTGGAACATCATGATGTCTTGCCGGTATCATTGAAAACTGTTGACCGCTTCTCTCTTGCAGGAAACAAGCCTATGTTTATGTACACTATGATTGTCTTTTTGAATTTGGTGCTAATACTGTTATGTGGAAAATGGAATAGGACTTTGGATTATGGACGCGGATATTCTCTAATGGACGACGGCTGGATTATGAATGACGGACTAGACGCTTGTAATTTGTGCATTGATGTATCAGTGTTCACCTCTGTGTAACACCATCTGTTCATTGATGTATCACTGTTCACTTGTGTAACACCATCTGTTCACTGATGTATCAGTGTTCACCTCTGTGTAACACCATCTGTTCATTGATGTATCAGTGTTCACCTCTGTGTAACACCATCTGTTCATTGGTGTATCAGTGTTCACCTCTGTGTAACACCATCTGTTCGTTGATGTATCAATGTTCACCTCTGTGTAACCAACCCCGCGATTTTATCAGTTTGAACTGTAACTCTGATATTATATTCAGATTTATATCAGGTTTTTTTCCTGACAGTTATTGTAAGTTTGTATTGTATTAAGCATACGGGTGTATGCAAATAAATTGCAAGTTGAACTTAACATCCGTGCAGGCACAGTGCGAATGGCAATTTCACAGTTTCGCCCTGATTATTCTTAGTTGACGGCTTTTGATTTTTTGAAAACCCGAAATATTTCTTACTTGGATTCTCAAAGAACTATATAAAAACCCAACAATATCTCGGTTTTCGAATATCTACACACAAAAAAACAACAAAAAACAAAAAACAAACACATGAAAAAGCAACTATTCTTCGAATGTAGATGGCGAATCAAATATTCCATGAATTAATTATACAACTCTGAACGCTTACCAACAGAAGTAAACAGATTCATTACGTCATTATCGAATAAAGAGGCTGGCGCGGCTTTCAGGCTGAACAATGATGCAAAATCCATAAGAAGGTACTCTTATGAAAACCAATAGAGTGTGAACTGAATTCACAGAAACTCTTGATGGATGTGGATTTATAAGAAAAAAGAAAGTTAGAATGTTTCTGTTTAAGAAGGGATCTGTGATGCTGATGGTAAACCCGTCAACATGTTTTGAACACGCACACATGTTGCAGTATTTTAAAACATCAAATTGTAACAAATTTTGAACACAAAATTGTAATGTTTTCGAACGCCAAATAGTTACACATTTTGAGCACCAACAAGTAACACGTTCTCAACAAGTGGCACAAGAGGTGAGATGCTTGATCATTACACGAGCGGTGCCTGAACATCACACTGTAATAAATTGTTCGTAACGTGTTTACATGTTTAACAACATATAAATCGAGTATATGACTGAGAGAGAAAAAACAATTCCGACAGAGCCATCATGTTGTGATAACCTATGAACAGTCGATTAACTCTATCTGGCCTACCCACTAAATATTTTTCCTACACCTTAAGCTAGGGGTTGAAACTAGTCACACTATACCCCTGTGTCAATGTCTACCAGAAAATATAAAAGTGACGTCATTTTGAAGAAAGGCATTTTTTGATTATTTATTTGTTCTCTTTATTTGGTGTGAAATAAAATAGTTTTTGCCTTATTCTCCTAGCAGAAAAGCAGGAATTTGAAGAAAAATGACTACAGCAACACTTTTCTGGTACCATACATGGCCGCCATCTTGAATTCGCCCATGGTCCTCTGCTCGGGGATTGTGACATTTTTTGTCGTTCCCAAGATAGAGTAGAAAGTTCAGGGGGGAGGGGGGGGGGTGGCAGTGTAGGTTCAAATAGTATCAAAAGATAGAACCTGCAAACGAATGCATTTTAATACTTGACCTGTTCGAGTGCACGTCAGCTTAACCACCTCTTGTGTAACAAGCAGCCAGAGGATGCTAGGTCCCCCGCCAAAATGGCAGCAATATTTATAATCGCTGTCGGTTTCAGAAGATATTCATGAGGATGGCAACAGCTACTTCACAGGCGTAAGAAGCAGAGGGGTCTTTCCACGTTCCCAGGTTACGAGATCAACTCCGAATGGCTGACTGAATGTTGATTGCTACTGTAATATATTTTCTTTACCATGTAGCATGAAAATTATGTAACCGAAATGCAACCCCAAGAGACAACTCATGGCATATTATCTGCAAACTAAATTTGACAAGAATATGAAGGCATCCTCAACCTATTGCCTAGAAACCAAATTTAGACTTTGCCACAAGGAGTCACCACCTGTAGGTGCAAGCAGGCAAAACACAATCCCAAATGACATCTCATGTCATGGTATCGGCATATGAACTTTGAGACTCTGAAGAGGGGTCCTCAAGTTATTGCCGGTACTAGATGCCCACCGGTGTTCATATTATTTGGGGCGGGTCACATATGAATACAAAATTTGAGAATAATCTGATGAGCAGTTGCCAAATTATTGCCCGGAAACAAATTTTTCCACCAGGAGACGCCACCTGTAGGCAGAAGCGGGAAAAATACAATCCCAAGGAACATCGTATCGTGGGGACATCTGCATACCAAATTTGAGAAGAATCCGATGAGGGTCCTCAAGTTATTGCCCAGAAACCAAATTTAGATTTTGACACCAGGTGACGCCACCTCTAGGCGCAAATCACTGAAATGCATTATCAAGCGACATCTTATGTCACGGTACATTCATACAAAATTTGAGAAGAATCCGATGGTCAGTCCTCAAGTTATTACCCGGAAACGAATTTGTGATGTTGCCACCAGGTGGCGCCACCTGTGAGTGCAAGTGAGCGAAAGGCAATCCCAAGCAATAGCTCCTGGCATGGTAAATGCATGCCAAATTTGAGAAGAATCCGATGAGCCGCAACGTTTCTCATGTTACCCAGAAAGGTACATATGTAGGATATTTCAAAAGGAGTTCGACCAAGTGTTTCTAAGTTATGACTTGCAGCATGGAATAATGGAACGAACTCTAGTGGCGCTACGTCCGGGTGAATTTTGCTGAAACGCACCACCAACGGTGTTTTGTCGCAGGGAATGCATTTACCAAATTTCAAAGAAATCCAACAAATTGTTCGAAAGTTATCGCTCGCGAAGGATTTGAACAAACATGAACGGACATGCATTAAAGATTGGAACAAGACCCAGTGGCACCACCTACAGGCGGATCTTGCTGAAACGTAATACCAGCGACGTCTTGTCGCAAAGAATGCAGATGCCAAATTTCGGAGGAATCCGACAAAGCATTTAGGAGTTATCGCTTACGCAGTATTTGCACGGACATGCACTAAATATTGGAACAAGACCCAGTGGCGCCACCTACAGGCGGATCTTGCTGAAACGTAATACCAACAGACGTCTTGTCGCAAAGAATGCAGATGCCAAATTTCGGAGGAATCCGACAAAGCAGTTAGGAGTTATCGCTTATGAAGCATTTGCACGAACATCCACTAAAGATTGGAACAAGACCCAGTGGCGCCACCTACAGGCGGATCTTGCTGAAACGTAATACCAAGAGACGTATTGTCGCAAAGAATGCAGATGCCAAATTTCGGAGGAATCCGGCAAAGCATTTAGAAGTTATTGCTTACGAAGTATTTGCACGGACATGTCCGTGCATGCACGGACAAATAGAAGCAAGACCCCAGTGGCGCCACCTACAGGCGGATCTTGCTGAAACGTAATACCAAGAGACGTCTTGTCGCAAAGAATGCAGATGCCAAATTTCGGAGGAATCCGACAAAGCATTTAGAAGTTATTGCTTACGAAGTATTTGCACGGACATGTCCGTGCATGCACGGACAAATAGAAGCAAGACCCCAGTGGCGCCACCTACAGGCGGATCTTGCTGAAACGTAATACCAAGAGACGTATTGTCGCAAAGAATGCAGATGCCAAATTTCGGAGGAATCCGACAAAGCATTGAGAAGTTATTGCTTACGAAGTATTTGCACGGACATGTCCGTGCATGCACGGACACATAGAAGCAAGAACCATTTTAAAGTCCCCGGCCGCGTTGCGGCGGGGGACAAAAACAGTGATTGTTTGGGTTATAGGAGTAACGATGTCTACATACTTTATGATAGAAGGGCTATCGTTATGTTTGGTATGGCCGAGTCACTCGATGTGTCCCACAAAAGTTTCATTTTCTGACAAATCAGCATTTGTATCAGTTGAAAAATGGACTTGATGGAATTTGAGCTATTGGATGCACAATCTCAAATGTACACTTGGTGTGCAGCTTATCTACCGCTTGGTCTCTTATCTTTTACATGAGATGCCCCAAAATGAGTTTTTAACGGGTACTGCGTGAAATGATCAAGTTCCCAATTACGGAAACCGGTCGGAAACCTATTGGAAACTGTGTCGCTACAGCGACCTTGCGAACCCTATTAAATCTCTGCAAGGCAAATTTCCGATACTGTTTGTGAATTGATCAATTTCCATATTTTCTTTTCGATTGTAGGTTGTGAACAAGATTATGTACACCGGAAGTTCCGATCATACCGGTCGATCGTGGGTTACGGAGTTTGGCGACTGCACACGAGTTTACAAAGGTCACAAACACACCGTCAGCTGCCTTAAATACCACGAAGGATTGCGTAAGTCTTTCTCATAACTTATAGAATACTTAGAATAAGTATACTGATGGTCATATCCGTTTGTTCGCATGAACTCAACGCTATTAATGTCATTATACTGAAGACCACGGGTTTTAACCTTTATAGTCCACGTCCAAGGACCAATTATATCATACCATTTCATCATTTTTTTCTTAACAAATCGTATAAGTAATATCATGAATCAAGTAACAGTCACATTTCGGGCATATCTTATCATGTGTTGAACTGTATATCCACCATACCTCAGCATGTTTGTACTTTAAAATGTATGAACTACGTGAACGAAGCATAATATTTGTGCATGCATATACTCATATTATTTCCCGTCCCAGGAATGCTGGTGTCTTATTACATATTTTCGCTAGTCTAAGTAGTTTTCAAAAAAAGCTTTTCCCTTGGCTTCAAGAGGAACTTTTCTTTATAGACTCGAAAAGCGGAAGTGGAACTGAAAATGTATATAGACAAGGACGCTAGTATATTTTGGTCAAATTTGTCGGACATTTTCGAATATCACAAGTCGACAGCGATGATTCAATTGACGAATCCGTGTTCCGTAAAGTTCTGTCAGTTTGAGTATAATCCCGTTCATGTCTGGTTTTGGGATTTCTCATCTATTGCAAGGGACCAGCATGTATTATCGGGTCCGAGAAATCAGAAATATCCAGTTTGGAGGTAAACAGGCGCATTTTTTTCTGGACTACATTTGAACATCAGATTTGCGGGTTTTTTTGGCAATGGCGCTGACCTTTGTTATACATAGGTTTCTATGTTTTAAATAAATCGTTGCCCGTCTACTTCACGACATAGAAAGCGGTCTATTATTTCTATTTTTTAATCGCCCATTCAACATTGTTCAAACACTCAAAGTTTAAATCATAGAAATGGCAATAATTTGTTCAGATTATATTAACTATATAGACTGTATGTATTAATCATGCGCCATAGAAAAAAACTGCAAATTTCTTCGATTCACAGAAAGTTGTTAACGTAAAACGAACCTTTTACTTTCCCAATTGGATAGCTCTCATTTCTCCGACCTGATTATGGCAAACAGGTTTACACTCTCAGGAAGTCTGGTTCTGGTTCTTACTACTATATAGGTGAAACCGAACACAGAACCAGGAATAAAACATACGATTCTTTGTATTTAACCAAACTGATTTTACTGGGAACCGATTTGGTTCTGTTTCGACTTGGCTTGGCTCTGTATATAAAGCCATCTGTTTACAATTTCGGCTCAAATTTTTGTAGTAGAAACGAACACAACTTCCAGAAAGTGTAAACACTGATACTAACAAGTATTGCTAGTTTGAGGATGCATAGACCCTTTGTTTATAGTTATTTCAGCTGTTTAGATAATTAAGGACTTTTTCAGAAGTACGCATATGGAGAACTTGAAGGCACTTGAAAAAAGTCCCAAGTAATTCAATCACTTTTAGGCCTTTGTGCAGCTCTATTAAAAACGATACTTTGTTATACCAACATATTATACAGCAACCCAAACGTGACCAGCTGTTCACAAGTAGAGCTGAATTCCCCCACCCCGCTCCAACTGGAGAAAACCCATTAAATGTATTCGGCCTTCACTACTCATATTTGATTATTTCTGGAACAGGCCTTGGTCTTCTAGCCTTGTTGTAATCAAATCTAGCTGAATTGTAATCAAATCTAGCTGAATTGTTTTCACATTTGGTGCATCTCTGCTGAAAACAGAAACAGTGAGATTTGAAAAAAGGCTTTTAATTGACCCGCTATACCTTACATTACTAGGTATAAAGTTTAGACATTACAATGTTCCTCAGTGGTATATGACCTATTAGTTGTTTGATTTATAATAACAATGTGTGAACTGATTTTACAGTAATAACTGGATGTGGTGACGGGACATGTCGTGTTTTTGACGCCAAAACAGGGGCGTCCAAGAGAGTTTTCAAAGGGGATGCAGAATTCGCCATTAATTCCCTACAGGTTTTTACCCTTGTTCCTAGATTCACTGCCTTCCTTTATCATATCCAGTTGTCACCATAGCAACATAGACTACTTTATGACTGTTGTCGGTAAACAATTCTAATCGCAACCCGGTAAAATATATTTCCTGCTAGAGAAGCTGGAGAACTTTTGTATAGATTTGATCGCTAATGTTACATTGACATTGCTATTCATGGAGCGATGGGAAGTTCAACAATCGTGAAAGTATTTTGACGTTGCTATGGAGACTAGATTGGAGAGATTCCTTGACACCCCAGTATATGGATACCCGTATACGCCACAATTTATCTGTTTGCACTTGCAGGCCTTGACTAGACTATTTTGTATTCTTCTTCTCTCAAACGTTATGCCTCAAGACACCTAAAGACCGATTTCTATGATTTAAAAATACAAATCTAATATATAATAATAACTTCTTTAGTTCATTGTTGGACCACTATCTCGTGTTCCAGAATGTTTCTAAGGGCAAATTTTCCGAATTCGCACAATTTAAGCGTTCATCAACACATTTCGTCTTCTGTTCCATCATTCCACAGATTTTGGTCTTAAAGGCGATGACTGCTGCCTTGCTGTGTAAATGTAAATCGTGGAATCCGGTTTCTGGTGTCTGTTGTTGTTGTTCACTTTGCAGACGGCGTCCGTGGTCGTAGTGCACAGGTGATGCCAGTGGTGCATGTAGATGCTAATAGTAGATACGTTGTTGTTGGTAGTTTTATTATGCTAAAGGTCAGCTATACAAAGAAATGGTTTCTTTAAGTCGAAGTCTCTGCAGTTTTTCGCAGGATTCACCCTTCGATTAAGGTTCACCAAACTCATTGCATAGCTAGCCGACCCAGTGTGTTTGTTGTGCTTTTATTAGTGTCACGACTGACGTATAGTTGCCTTATTTCGGCAAAACACTAAGAAACACCTGTCTTCTAACGCAGCCGTTCACTTTCACGCCTGTAAATGTTTGATCTTTTCTCTATGTAAAGTCTTCACTGGCTCCGGTGATTGTCTAGCACGCTGCTTTGATGCCAAGTCCGGGACTCTGAAGAGGCTATTCAGGGGCCATACTTTTGCCGTGAATTGTCTGCAGGTACAAGTATTATTCACCTTTTTCATGAAGGTATGAAGAGTGCTCTTGATTGTATCCCCTTCTTATACATACGGTAACTCGGTCGTGCCACGCTACAGCATATTTCGTTTGCACACAGCAGTTCCTATGAGTGCCAACCCGCGAATTAACTGTGCGAATATTAGGCTGTAGGTTGGTACTACCGGGCTACCGTACCTTATTACGTATTCAAGTAATAAAAAGCTGCTTTTGGATTTGGTTACCCACATGATATATTAGACAACACTCATTGTTCATAACTAGTTTATAAAATGACGGGGTACATGAAAAGAATCCGTACATAAGGAAATATGGGATTTGAAGCATACACTCGACGCATACAGATAAATATTGATGTATTGAAGATGTTCTTTGGCTTATAAATTCTGCTGATTTACATTACTCAGACTCTATGCAACTCTGAATAACAGCTTGATCGATGGTCGATTTTAAAAAAACCCGATATGTTCATGTCTAATCAAGTGATCGGGTTCAGACAAACCCATCCTTTCTAGTTCGTTTGTGTTCTTCAAAGCTGCGTCGAACAGAGCAAACAGTTTTTATGCCTCGGACTATTACGTCGGTAGTGTCTGTTTGTTTCAATTTGGATCACCTTCAAAACTAGGCTTTAGTGTCTGTCTTACATAATTTCACCTTGCAGCATAGTATATGTAGTGCGCTTGTTAAACTCCCCTTTCTACCTATACTAGCTGTCTTGCTTCATAAGGATCCCCTTGCAGCACTGATCTATAGTGTCTGCATTACATAAGGATACCCTTGAGCTGCGTAACATAAGGCGACCTTCAAACTAAGTAATTTGTCTCCTTACATAAGGATCACTACCCAACACTAGGCCTAGGTGATGCGCTACTAAGGATCACATTACAGCAGTAGGCCTATAATGTCTGCTTTCATAAGATAATGTGCAAACTGTCCTAAGTACCAATTTACTTAAGATCCCTTGCAACATAGGGAAGCAAGTCTGCGCTTGACAAGGACAGCCTTTAGAATTACCTAAGTGCTGCGTTACATAAGTTCACCATTGCAGCACTAGGCAATAGTGTCTGCCTTAAACAAGTCCTACCCTTGCAGTTGCGTCCTATAGTGATCGATCTTTAAGCCCACCGATTGCAAGTTAGGCCTATAATGCTAGATATTAGATCATCTTCAAACTATGTTATAGTGTCTGCGCTTACACTAGTCTCACCCTTGCAGCACTAGGCCTATAATGTCTGCGCTTACGCAAGGATCACCCTTGCAGAACTAGTCCTATAGTGTCTGCGCTTACACAAGGATCACTCTTGCAGCACTAGGCCTATAGTGTCTGCGCTTACACAAGGATAACCCTTGCAGAACTAGTCCTATAGTGTCTGCGCTTACATAAGGATCACCCTTGCAACACTAGGCCTATAATGTCTGCGCTTACATAAGGATCACCCTTGCAACACTAGGCCTATAGTGTCTGCGCTTACACAAGGATAACCCTTGCAGAACTAGTCCTATAGTGTCTGCGCTTACATAAGGATCACCCTTGCAACACTAGTGTCCTATAGTAGTCCTATAGTGTCTGCGCTTACACAAGTCACCCTTGCAGGCCTATCTGCGCTTACGCCCCTTGCAGAACTAGTCCTATAGTGTCTGCGCTTACATAAGGATCACCCTTGCAACACTAGGCCTATAATGTCTGCGCTTACATAAGGATCACCCTTGCAACACTAGGCCTATAGTGTCTGCGCTTACACAAGGATAACCCTTGCAGAACTAGTCCTATAGTGTCTGCGCTTACATAAGGATCACCCTTGCAACACTAGGCCTATAGTGTCTGCGCTTACATAAGGATCACCCTTGCAACACTAGGCCTATAATGTCTGCGCTTAGGATCACCCTTGCAGGCCTATAGTGTCTGCGCTTAGGATAACCCTTGCAGCACTAGTCCTATAGTGTCTGCGCTTACATAAGGATCACCCTTGCAGCACTAGTCCTATAGTGTCTGCGCTTACATAAGGATCACCCTTGCAGCACTAGGCCTATAGTGTCTGCGCTTTCACAAGGATCACCCTTGCAAAACTAGGTCAATAGTGTCTGCGCTTACATAAGGATCACCCTTGCAGCACTAGTCCTATAGTGTCTGCGCTTACATAAGGATCACCCTTGCAGCACTAGTACTATAGTGTCTGCGCTTACATAAGGATCACCCTTGCAGCACTAGTCCTATAGTGTCTGCGCTTACATAAGGATCACCCTTGCAGCACTAGTCCTATAGTGTCTGCGCTTACATAAGGATCACCCTTGCAGCACTAGTCCTATAGCGTCTGCGCTTACATAAGGATCACCCTTGCAACACTAGGTCAATAGTGTCTGCGCTTACATAAGGATCACCCTTGCAACACTAGGCCTATAGTGTCTGCGCTTACACAAGGATCACCCTTGCAGCAGTAGGCCTATAATGTCTGCGCTTACATAAGGATAACCCTTGCAGAACTAGTCCTATAGTGTCTGCGCTTACTTAAGGATCACCCTTGCAACACTAGGCCTATAATGTCTGCGCTTACACAAGGATCACCCTTGCAGAACTAGTCCTGTAGTGTCTGCGCTTACATAAGGATCACCCTTGCAACACTAGGCCTATAGTGTCTGCGCTTACACAAGGATAACCCTTGCAGAACTAGTCCTATAGTGTCTGCGCTTACATAAGGACCACCCTTGCAACACTAGGCCTATAATGTCTGCGCCTACTTAAGGATCACCCTTGCATTACTAGACCTATAGTGTCTGCGCTTACACTAGTCTCACCCTTGCAGCACTAGGCCTATAATGTCTGCGCTTACGCAAGGATCACCCTTGCAGAACTAGTCCTATAGTGTCTGCGCTTACACAAGGATCACTCTTGCAGCACTAGGCCTATAGTGTCTGCGCTTACACAAGGATAACCCTTGCAGAACTAGTCCTATAGTGTCTGCGCTTACATAAGGATCACCCTTGCAACACTAGGCTTAATGTCTGCGCTTACATAAGGATCACCCTTGCAACACTAGGCCTATAGTGTCTGCGCTTACACAAGGATAACCCTTGCAGAACTAGTCCTATAGTGTCTGCGCTTACATAAGGATCACCCTTGCAACACTAGGCCTATAGTGTCTGCGCTTACATAAGGATCACCCTTGCAACACTAGGCCTATAGTGTCTGCGCTTACACAAGGATAACCCTTGCAGAACTAGTCCTATAGTGTCTGCGCTTACATAAGGATCACCCTTGCAACACTAGGCCTATAGTGTCTGCGCTTACATAAGGATCACCCTTGCAACACTAGGCCTATAGTGTCTGGGCTTACACAAGGATAACCCTTGCAGAACTAGTCCTATAGTGTCCGCGCTTACATAAGGATCACCCTTGCAACACTAGGCCGCTTACATAAGGATCACCCTTGTCTAGCCTATAGTGTCTGCGCTTACATAAGGATCACCCTTGCAACACTAGGCCTATAGTGTCCCTAACCCTTGCAGAACTAGTCCTATAGTGTCCGCGCTTACATAAGGATCACCCTTGCAACACTAGGCCTATAATGTCTGCGCTCACACAAGGATCCCTTGCAACACTAGGCCTATAATGTCTGCGCTCACACAAGGATCACCCTTGCAGCACTAGTCCTATAGTGTCTGCGTTTACATAAGGATCACCCTTGCAATACTAGGCCTATAATATCTGCCCTTACACAAGGCTCACCCTTTCATTACTAGGCCTATAGTGTCTGCGCTTACACTAGACTCACCCTTGCAGCACTAGGCCTATAGTGTCTGTGCTTACATAAGGATCACCCTCGCAACACTAGGCCTATAGTGCCTGCGCTTACGCAAGGATCACCCTTGCAACATTAGTCCTATAGTGTCTGCGCTTACACAAGGATCACCCTTGCAACACTAGGCCTATACTGTCTGCGCTTACGCAAGGATAACCCTTGCAGAACTAGTCCTATAGTGTCTGCGCTTACATAAGGACCACCCTTGCAACACTAGGCCGATAATGTCTGCGCTTACACAACGATAACCCTTGCAGAACTAGTCCTATAGTGTCTGCGCTTACATAAGGATCACCCTTGCAACACTAGGCCTATAATGTCTGCGCTTACACAAGGATCACCCTTGCATTACTAGGCCTATAGTGTCTGCGCTTACACTAGGCTCACCCTTGCAGCACTAGGCCTATAATGTCTGCGCTTACATAAGGATCCCCCTTGCAGCACTAGGCCTATAATGTCTGCGCTTACGCAAGGATCACCCTTGAAGCACTAGGGCTATAATGTCTGCGATTACGCAAAGATCACCGCTGCAACACTAGGCCTATAGTGTCTGCGCTTACGCATGGATCACCCTGGCAGTACTAGTGCTATAGTGTCTGTGCTTACACTAGGCTCACCCTTGCAGCACTAGGCCTATAATGTCTGCGTTTACATAAGGATCACCCTTGCAGCACTAGGCCTATAATGTCTGCGCTTACGCAAGGATCACCCTTGCATCACTAGGCCTATAGTGTCTGCGCTCACGCATGGATCACCCTGGCAGTACTAGTGCTATAGTGTCTGCGCTTACACAAGGATCACCCTTGCAGCACTAGTCATATAGTGTCTGCGCTTACACAATGATCACCCATGTAGCACTAGGCTTATAGTGTCTGCGCTTTCACAAGGATCACCCTTGCAGCACTAGGCCTATAGTGTCTGCGCTTACACAAGGATCACCCATGTAGCACTAGGCTTATAGTGTCTGTGCTTTCACAAGGATCACCCTTGTAGCACTAGTCCTATAGTGTCTGCGCTTACACACGGATCAACCTTGCAGCACTAGTCCTATAGTGTATGCGCTTACACAAGGATCATCCTTGTAGCACTAGGCTTATAGTGTCTGCGCTTACACAAGGGTCACCCATGTAGCACTAGGCTTATAGTGGCTGCGCTTTCACAAGGATCACCCTTATAGCACTAGGCTTATATTGTCTGCGCTTACACAAGGATCACCCGTGCAACACTAGGTCAATAGTGTCTGCGCTTACATAAGGATCACCCTTGCAACACTAGGTCAATAGTGTCTGCGTTTACATAAGGATCACACTTGCAGCGCTAGGTCAATAGTGTCTGCGCTTACATAAGGATCACCCTTGCAACACTGGGTCAATAGTGTCTGCGTTTACACAAGGATCACCCTTGCAAGACTAGGTCAATAGTGTCTGCGCTTACATAAGGATCACCCTTGCAACACTAGGCCTATAGTGTCCGCGCTTACATAAGGATCACCCTTGCAGCACTAGTTCTGTAGTGTCTGCGCTTACATAAGGATCACCCTTGCAGCACTAGTCCTATAGTGTCTGCGCTTGCATAAGGATCACCCTTGCTACACTAGGCCTATAGTGTCTGCGCTTACACAAGGATCACCCTTGCAACACTAGGTCAATAGTTGCTGCGTTTACACAGGGATCACCCTTGCAGCACTATACCCTTGGGTCAAGCACTACCAGAAAATGTAAAAAAAATCCAAGATGGACACTTTATTGACGTCACAGTGACGGCATTTTTTGGTCGATTTTTCGGTCGGATTTTTGGAATTTTTTATTTACGCAATTTCTCCACAAAACTGCATGAAAAATTAGTAAATATTAATGTGATGTGAAATAAAATAGTTTTTGCTCTCTTCTCATCGCGAAAAAGCGGAAATTTTGAAGAAATATGACAAAATCATCAATTTTCTGGTACCCCACGTGGCCACCATTTTTAATTTACCCATGGTCCTCTGCTCGGGGGGAGGAGGTTATGCAAATAGGCTTAAAATGACCCCAATATGATAAACTATAAAGTCAAGGAGTTTCAGCTCTCCATTATTTCTTTCCGGAGATAGCGCGGAAAGTTTGGTAGAGGGGGAGCGCCCCCCCCCCCCTCCCCAGGCCAGGTAGGTTTAAATGGAATCTGTCAGCGCACACATGCATAAACGTATACAATTAGCATTAGATGCATTTGTACAGGACACTGTACATTGTGTTTAGTATTCCCCATTATGCTTACATCTAATCGAATTCGTGGTTAATTTTACAGAGCTGGAATTCGCGGAATGTAGAAAGTCCGGTCAGTGTGTATCGCAGTGGAACGATCCGTCACAAAACATCAAACGTTTCATCTTAGTTTTCACATTGCCTTCGGCATTATGAACACAGACGCTTCGGCAATGTGACTTCTTCTCTCTGACTGGATGCACTGTGTATATGTACATGTTCGCAATTGTTCTCCATGCCGTTGGACAATTATCCAGATATTTCCGGCCACGCACTTTCTGCGAATTTATATACAAGATTAGCAATACAGATAGATTTAGCTAGAAGAGAATTATCAATTCATTTTCCAACTGGTAAATTGGGAGAAACTCTGTACGAGTATTATTTTCAAACCATTCTACTTAGAACATACTATTGTGCTTACGCAATGACGGAACAAAAAGTAACTTGAAGTTGAAAACAAGAACTATTTTTTATTACGTTTCAGTCATATCGATTTTCTGGCAGTAAAGTTGGATAAATATCATGGACATATGAATGCTAATAATCCATGTTTACATATTAACATTATTCTGTGTTATATTTCACCCCGATTTCGACAGATTGTGGACGGCAAGCTGTTCACCGGCTCTCACGATGGTTGCATCCGTGTATGGGATATCACGGGCATACGAGATGACGGGGGATTAGTACGAGAAGATGACAAAGACAAAGACAAGATGAAGGAGATTGAGAAAATGGGCGGCCTGGATCGTGTAGACAGTAATCAAAATGGCCTCTCCAATGGTGACAGCAAAATCATGATCGATGACGAAGACGGATATGGATACCAAAACAGAAACGAGGAAACATATTCCAGGAACGGGTATCAAAATGGCGGTCTAACCATCGACGAGAGATCGCGAGAACGGGCGGTTCTCGATATGGTTTGATTCTGTTCAGCAATGATAGACGTAGATACGTACACTGCAATGTTGGCCTTCAAATACTGATGTAGACATATAAGTATATTTATATTTGGCATGAAAAACTGTATTGTGCAACTGATGTTCATCGTATATTCATTACATATTGAAAACAACATTATTGACCAGTCTTCTAGCCCCACGAAATTTTGACAGATGTGTTTTGGGTGAATTTTTTTGCAGATATGTGGCGATATGACGGAGGAGGGGGGGGGGGGCGGTGTAACCGAATTAAAGTTTAGTGCAATAACCGATACCACATTTGCAGTGTACAGGATAAGTCCATGTGATATATATTTTATGGGTCCATGGGAATATAGGCCATGGGAATATAGCCCATGGGAATATAGGCCATGGGAATATAGCCCATGCGTCAGATCCGGTAAATCAAAATATCAACTATTGAACAATCTGACTTGGATTGTACTGTCATCACGTTTAACTTTGATGAGCGTTTGTAACAATATACAAGTCGACCTGTATCCACACCGAGGAAGGTTCATGTAACATTTACAATGTTGATTCACTTTAGTTCATTAATACAATTACTGCAATGCTATGCCTGTAATTTATGACGCGAGAGTGCAATGTTATGTACAATGGATTTTATTGAAGATATATCTATCCTTTGATAATTATACAATTATATTATTTCCATGATGTGAATACTATGTTTTATAGACCAGAAAAACAGCAGTGTCGGTTTGCTCTGGTCCATAAAACATCGTATTTACCTAGTTGGAATCACATAAAACAATCGCAAATGGTTTAAATTTGACGTTGAATGTACATATTTATGGAAGCATTATAATTATTCTGAATATTTGGGTTAAGAATATATACAGGGACGCTGGTCCTGTGATAGGCATCGACAATGACGTCAACAGAATAGATTCACCGGTTGGTTAATATATTTTGGCCTGTAAATATAACTTTCTGTGGGATGTCACGTGACGTTCAATAGACTAATCACATGGAAGAATCACTGCTATGCATGCAAGAAGTATGTTTATGTACTGCAGGTCCCAGAAGCGCGAAATTCTGGTCCAAGCGTCTTAGAGAATCTAGCCCTCTGTGATTGGAGAACAAGACAGGGTATAGTTTTACCGACATGATTTCCTACTCACCAGTGATCATATCATCAGCATAGACCAGTTGGAGAGAAAAACTCTATGAGAGAGGCTCATTATAACATATAAATTGGCAAGATGACTTTGATCTTCTGTATTCTTCATTTAATTGTACTTCTGATCCTATATCACAATTTTACGGGCTATGAAACTTTTGAAGTTATATCATGAAATCGCTTTTGATTTTGGTGAGGGTGTTTTCTTCAAGAAATATTTGTAAATTTTTAAATATTTGATGTATGAGGGTTTTGTATTGCGTTCAGCCCACCATTGAGATATCTACAAATACATGTAGACTTACGTGTGTCAGAGTGGATTATGTTCTCTCAAATAATTCATCCTTATATTAAATGTATCTACTATTGTATATAGTAATTTCTGTACAATCAAGTCCCACCACATTGTCCGCTTATGTATGCTTAAACAGGTGTCTTTCAAACCTCACTGACAACTATGTATCGACCAACATTTGTTATGTTTCACAAGGCGCAAATTCCACAAATTTATAACTTAAGAAAGCTAGAGTATACTTGTAATATAAGGGGTATGTATTGTTAGATTTAAATACCATATTCACGTGTGTCTGGTTCCCAAAATGAGTCCTGTCATACAGAAAGAATAGGCATTGTTGACGAGAACAAGATAAAGTTAGCGAGAGCTTATACTTTGATGACGTCAATGTTGACGATCAAGTTAGCGAGAGGGCATACTCTGATGACGTCATCCGTTTTGCTCCCGATGAGTCTGACGAACTGTGGACGACACACAAATGACGTGTTGAACTTATATTTAGAAATTTTCTTAGAATCAGTTACATATTTGTCTGAATACCGTAATAATAGTACCGTTGATCATACAGCTGAAATTCCAATCCCTTCTCCCTGACGCGTTACCGCAAACACCACCGTCTGTGTTGGTGTTGATAGGTGTGCGCCTATCGGCACCGATTTTACTTACACAAAGTTTAGGTCGAACATGAACTATCGCCTTTTGTAACAATTGTCTATTTCTGACTTGTTGTATCAAAGATTGTTATTCTAAGAGTTTCTATTATTGGCAAGGTATGTCGATCATCGGGTATATGTTATGCAAAGCTGATCCCATTTTTACACAAACTACTTACTGCTGGTAATTTCTGAACGTTGATATGACTAACTTATGTACGGTTACGAAGCTGCTGTCCCTGTTTATATAACTAGGCACAATAAAATATATAAATTTTTGTAAACATTTCTGTTATTAAACTAGACCTGTTAACTTTAATGATATATTAAATGATTAATATTAAAACAGACGACACTAAAATCAGCAGGAAAAGCATAAATTTTGAAGAAAATTGACGAAAACATGACTTTTCTGGTACCCCATTCGGCCGCCATCTTGAATTTCCCCATGATCCTCTACTCGAGGGGTTATGCAAATAGGCTAAAAATGACCCCAATATGATAAACTAAAAAGTCACGGAGTGTCATCTCTCAATTTTCTATCGTTCCGGAGATAGCGCAGAAAGTTTGGTAGGGGGCCATTTTAGACCCCCCACCCCAGAGCCTGCTAGGTTTAAGAGATCTTGGCTGGAAACATCCCCTTGCCCATGTTTTTGTTGTGCGATGTTAGCTTTGAAGCCGCATAAATAAATCTGCAACAAAGATCACCAAGGACTGGCGAGAGAAAGATGTTCAGAGCGGAAACCTGGACTGGAAATGAGGTTAGACTTCAGAAAAAAGACGCTCGATGCTCTATCGTTCTTATGTTTGGTAAATTAGCTTAACTCATTTCGCTCTAGACGAGTCCAGTTCAACAGAAAACTCTAACTCAAACGAAAGACTGCTGATCAAAATTCTGTTTACTGATCTGCCACTACTGCACACAAAATGGTAACTCACAAAATGGTAACTTTGTCTGAAACACGAGAAGTTTGAATACGATATACGTGGTATAGCAGAATTGAATGGTATTTAGAAGCGAATTTGAATTTGTTAATGATCCACTTTGTTCTGCCTTTCTTTCCATATATACCAAACATTTTCTGTGATAATAATTAGTATATTTGTGTCTATTGTATATTTTGTCCAATTTAATCGGTAATAAAAATAATCAGATTCCGTGTTTGTTATATTGGTTGTTTCGGATTTCTGATACATGGCAGTATCTGGCTACAGGATATGCTGACTTTGTAACAAGTATTAACGACGTGGTGGCTTTTGATGGACAATAAGATATATTTAGCGAACCAGCTCAAATCAATCGGCTAACTTCTTCATTTTAGGATACTAGTTCAGCGTAAAAGCTCCAATGTTGTCTAATTTCTTGTTCACATACACCACAGTATTAAAATTTCCAGAAGAGAAATGATTTGTTTGTCTAGAGATCCGAAATTGACCCCGGGCGTTGGAAAGTCAGTATTACACAGATACTCCGACCGGACGATCCTTTGTGCTCTGGTAACCAAGTAAAGTTTACTGCTTGTGTAGAGTAGGCAACTAATTGCAACGGCGCAGCCGTCTTCCAGGATCCTTGCCAGACTCTGCGATAATAACTGCAGATCCCTAGAAATAAGCGCACCCGCTTTATTGTCGGTGAGCTTGACCTATCGTTTAAATACTTAACTTTTAGGGGTAGGAATTGATCCCCTCTCAAGTAATGATATGTCCAAGGAATTGGCGTAAAACCTACACTTTTTAGAGCTCAGGTTTAGATCATGATTATAACGCTTGACGACGAAGCTGATGTGTTGAGAAGTGTCTAAGACCCGCAATAATGTCACCAGAGAGCATAAGTACAGTTTTGCAAAGATGATAATCCAGACAATGTTGCATTAGCCTCTGAGACGTGGTTGGTACGTTTGTAGTCGAAATATCATCCTCGTGTTCTCAAATAATATCACGGATATCACTGAGGCGATCTTCTCATCATCACGCTCATCTGTGGCCACTTGAGTGTACTGAGCCGAAGTCCAAGTCCGTGGTACAAAACCATTGGAATCCAGATAACGATGTGAACGTCTGCTCAACGTCAAGCATATGGGAAGGCACGTCTGAGCGTTTTCGAATTCAGCTCTCTATAATCCACACGCAGACGTACGGAATCAACCACGTGCATGGATAATGAATACTGGATCGATCGGATGATTCCTCTGGACAGACGCTTCCGTATATCCGCATTCACCTCTTGATCTTGAATAAGCGGAATGCGCCTATAGGACTGCTTCGCCGGGTTATCATCCTGTGTTAAGATCCAATGTTTTACAACGTCTGTATAACCCAGGTCAAACGTGGCGATTTTCGTTAAAGAATACATGAACTACAAATACTTCGCTTTTTCTGGCTTGCAAGTCCGAAAAATCAGTATTAAATGTTCGCTTTTGCTCTAGTTCGCCCTTACCCCTTTTGGCTCCACCTTGTAGATTGGTCTCTCGTCATCATTCCCACAAGCAAACTGGGCTTCGGAGTCATTCATCACTGCATAACCTTGATGAATGAGCACCTTTTGTTCAGATTTAACAGAGTTAACATTTTAAGGTGCTTTCTCTCGTTTTTGTCCCAATCGTACCTTTCTGAGTAGGAATATGGGAGTTAACTCTTGTAGTCCCAAGCGTCGGTTTCCTACTTACAGATGTATACTGAATGCCACAATGCTGATCAGTGTTTGATTGTGCCTGTCATGTATTTTGTCCAATTGAATGGGTAGTAAAGAATAATAAGTTCAAATGTTCTACAGCATTAATGGTTGAATGACATATGGTCAGAACTGAACATACATCTTTTTATTTACAATTTACAATACTTTATTTCCATATATGAATCATACAGAAATTAAAATTAAGCATAAATTAAAACAAAAGACAATAGGACAATTACTGTGTTAAAAAAAACAATTTGTTCCTAATGCGTCAGAATGACTCAATGAGGCCCACAACGGCTGCTCTTTCCCATGAAGACCGACCCCTCTCCGTCCCAATCATCGGCCTCCATATAGCCATCCGGACAATCAGTGCCACCGATATTAGCGGGTAGACAGAATAACAGGTATTAACTTATTTAATTGTTTGTTAGTTGGGTGTAGTTTGACGATTTGTACCTCCACATGTGGAGAGTGTGAAATTATCAAAATGGCTTATTTTCAAAAATTGCATTGAACCTGCTCACCCGGATAGGGAAAGTCAACTTCGGAATTTCCACGTTTATTTTGGAGAGTTAACAAAGTTAAGTTCGGCGTTTACAACGTAATAACTGCTGGGGAGTTGAAAAACTTTAGTAGGTCTAATTATTGTTCTGAGAATTAGTCCATAACTCGATTTGAAGTATTTTTATGCGAATTATTTTGTGCATTGTGACATTTTTAACCAGATATTTCTGTGCGAAGACCACCATATTGTAACCCGAATCGCGGAGGCATATTTGAGATTGGAGCATCCTATATTATTCCAAAATTAAACGGAGTAACTGGTATTTGGAATTTAAGGGAGACGTCAGGCAACCACCCGGATATCACCGAGTTCCATCGAAAAATATTCGAAACAAATCTTGCTTTGCTAATTTATCAAGTCAATTAGCTTTTAGTTATCGTCTTAGAAATATACAACCCTTTTTATTTCCCTTTTTAAAGGATAAAATATTTTTTATGACATTATCTTTCTCTTATAAACTTTTTTATTCTGACAGTTTTACAGGAGTACAATTATTTTGTTTCATCACAACAAACGTGGATGTAGTGTATCAAAGCAAAGATCTAGACAAACTTTATCTAGACAGCTTCGACTGAGGGTTTGACTATTTTTGCAAATTATATTGAATATGCGTTTTTAGTATCAAATTTACCTTATTATTTTTTTAATTATTAATTCACACGTTTAGAATCAACTGTTTTATGCAATGTTAATTGTATATAGTGGTATTAGTGGTCTGTAACTGGATTTCATCTCTTTTGACTATTTGCAGGGAATAAGCGGTCAAAGCTGCTGTCGTCAGTTCGATGTATTATCGACAACCGTGAAGAAGCGAATAGGCTATAATGTCAGCTCTCAGCTGTCAGGATCTCAGTTTCGGATCCAAACAAAAGACTCTCCGCCTCCCTCATTTTTACTTGCATTGCCTCAAATGAAAAACAAATCGAGCAATTTAAAGTTTAGCCTAATTTCCATGCAGAGGATTTTGTATGCAAACTATTGCCTGCCCCGTTCTCTTAAACTCAGTACATGTTTACTGAAGTCGCACTCACAAAAAATCAATTTATTTTTGTTCTCAAGTTTTGTGATTTCATTTAAAATGTAATTGAATCATATCTAATCAGTGTTTTTCCTTACTCTGATAGCTCGTGAAGTGGTGTACATGAGGCTTTCACCTGGTTCAAAAATAATAAAAAGTAAAGTGATACTGGTATTGTGATTTTATGGTACACTGAGACTGAACCGGGTTAGTTCAAGGACAGTCTTGATTGGGCACCCTTGATGTTGGTAACATGTCGATATTTCTAATCATAATATACTGAGGGGATTCAGCTAAAGATAACCTATAATGTTATAGCCAGATCTGAACCGCATAATAGCAAGTCATATTCAATATCCCATCATTATTTGTCAAGACCTAATGGTTATGTTACGATATAATGAATATTAACGATGAATATATATTTTTTATATATTAGTGAATATTGATTGATTGTGTACATATTCACAGATTTTTATATTTAAACCGTCAAATTAATTGTACAATATCTGCCAGAAAGTGGCGTTAAGACAGCCTGTTCGTCAATCCCAAGTTCTCCTCTGAAATAAATATATTGCTCAAACCAAAGTTAACCTTCATCCATGTGGATTAGTTTAAATCCAATGATGTTTTCTCCCCCAACATATATTGGACAGTCATTTCCGGATTGGTATTCATTTAGTCATTTAGAAATTTGAAAGTATATCTTCGATGATCCATTCAAAATGTGATTGTCCATTTTTGTTGAAGACCGTGACATATAAAATTTCACAAGAGACTTCAATGTTTAATCCATCGCGTGAAATTGCACCACATTATGAAAACAATTGGCCGCAGGAGACATGGGGTTGTGATTACCTGCCAGATGATTTTAATTAACCTAAATAACAAATAATGGTGCTGATTTGGATTTTCGATGACATTGAAAACGTCAATGGACGCGGAAATTCTTTAATGGACGATGGGTGAATACTGAATTACGGACTAGACGCTTGTAATTTAAACACGTGTATGCCTGGATTCTGCTGGTGGACAAGTTGCCCCCGATGCCGAGGCCCCTGTAAGACAGATCCGGAGAATCTTAGGGCGGGTTCGTCGGCCGAGTCTTTAATAGATCGAAATGCACTAAGATTTTTTTTCAATCCAAATGACAAGTATTTCTCAGACAGCAAAGCAAGGTCATAACATCAAACCCTGCAATATTGCGATTGATGATTGTTAACACGGAATTATCTGGCCGCCGCGGATGTCCCACGTGTCCACTTTTTAAAACTTCAGCTTCATTTCGTTCCTCGCCAACTGGTACTACATATTCTGTAAACAGTCGCGATGAAAGCGCGGCTGAAATACTAAGGTTACGTCCGAAAATCCACCGTTTTCTCGGACGTAACCTTAGTATCTCAGCCGCGCTTTCATCGCGACTGTTCATATGGAGACTATGTAGTATCCACACGGCCCCTAGCACCGGCTTAAGCGGAATTAGATACGCTAGGTCAGAAGCTGTGATGACATATCAGCTAATGGTTGAGACTCGCGGACGTCTGATGGAGTAAACGCCTCAACATGGGGTGATGCAAGAATATGCAGAGAAACTAACCTGTAATGCCCGACGTCGTACTGCTTGAAGGCCGACCAGAAGATAGTCCCGACTCCACTGGGTGGTCAAAGCGAAAGAAAAACAGTACTCGCTGATTGGCAGGACCTCATCAAGAACAAGGTCGTTGAACCAATTCGCCACATTGACAGAAGTACTCTTCCCCAAGAACAACAAGTACTGAAAAACCTCAACCAGCAAATCTTCAAAGAAAATTCGTCATGGTCCCAGCCGACATAGCTCCATATAATATAATATAATATTCATATGTTAATATTACGATAACCAGGTTCTGCCAAAAGAATTGAGTATAAACACACCATCATTAAATACGTCTACTTACTCCCAAACTGCATTTTCTCTGGAAGATTTATTTAACAACCACAACACGTTTCTAAAGGAAAGAGTCTTCGAACGACTCGTAACGATATACCAAAAGTGCACTGGTCTCCCAAACTGCATAAATCACCACACAAAGCTGGATTCATAGCTGGTTCTAGGACCACCAAGCCTCTTTCAACCCTGTTGACGATCGCGAGGTCTCTTCAGGGGGTAAAAGCATTTTGGGAAAGGTATTGCGCCACTATTTCTAAAAATTGTGGCGTCGAATGTATGTGAATAGTTTAAGAATTCAAAATGTCTAACGGAAAAACTTGATGCTAAAGGTCACATACCGTTCTCGACTAACTAGCCTACAATCTCTCATCAGGACCTTATTAACCGGCTGAGTTCATTAACAGTATCTGTGTTCTAGAAAACTGATCACCGAAATATTAATGCCAGAAGCCATAAAGCATTCTTTAGCTCTACTACATACAAGGAATATCATTCATGGGATGTCTCTTTGTTTATAGAGTTGCTTGAATTTCTCATTAATAATATCTATGTAAAATTTGGCAACACACTATATCAAAAGTATATCAACGACGAAAGAGATGATTAGAATTTCGACATCGTAAACTATCCCTTTCTGGACAGTAATATTCCAGTGGGATCTGCATACCGCTTATACATATCGCGCCTAGTAGCATTTGCTAGATCCTGTGTTAAATTTGACGATTTTAATCAACGTCACAAAACATTATTGTAGAAAGTTATAAAGCAGGGCTATATCACTAAGCGTCTCCACTCAAAGTTTCTCAATTTTGACGATAAATACGAGCGTAGCGTTTACGATTTATGGCCTTACGTTTAGTAACTTGTGTATAATTCCGCTTTACCCGGGGCTGGGGGCCGTATGAACCCATGCACTTCAAGACCCTCATGGTGCTCATATGAACAGTCTCAATCAAAGCGTGACTGAGATACATCATTCTCCAGATAACGACTAAGTATACTGATCAGCGATACGGTTTTGATATTTCTGGATCATCGTGATGTCTTGCTGGCTTCATTTAAAATTGATGACCGCTTCTCTCCTGCAGGAAACCAGCCTATGTTTATGTATACTATGATTGTGGTTGTTGTTGTTGTTGTTGTTTTTTTTTTGTTTTTTTTGTTTTTTTTTTGTTTTTGTTTTTTTGTTTTTGTTTTTTTTCAATTTGGTGCTAATGCTGGAATATGGAATAGGTTTTTGGATTATGGACGCGGAAATTCTTTATTGGGCGACAGTTGAGTATTAAATGACGGATTAGACGCTTGTAATTCATACATTTAACCTATGATGTATCAGAGGATTCTTAATGTCAGACTGGAAGAATTTATGCTTAGTGAGGTTTGAGTATTGATATAAATTGCCGTCATACTCATAACAGATAGCAAACATATTTTTTGCTGGAATCCAGTAAAGAGCAACACTGAATACATCTCTCGCCAGTAGCATTTGCTAGATCATAAGGGGTGTGTGACCATTTTAATCAACGCAATAGCATTACTGCAGAAACATGTCAAGCAGGGCGTAGCGTGCAAGATCCTCGACACTTGTGTCAATAATTCCTCTTAACCCCGGGCTAGGGGCCGTTTGAATATCATTTGTTTACTTCTCCATGATGTTCAAATGTACAGACGCAATCAAAGCGTGTTTGAGATACATACGCTGGAGAAGGACCTGGAAATTCATTTGGATAAGGAATAATGATCAGTGACCAAGATTTTATTTAAAGAACATCAGCACACTTTAACATAAGCACACTTTAACATAAGCACACTTTAACATAAGCACACTTTAACATAAGCACACTTTAACATAAGCACACTTTAACATAAGCACACTTTAACATAAGCACACTTTAACATAAGCACACTTTAACATAAGCACACTTTTAGAACAAAATAGCCGAAACTACCAAGGAAAATTTGGTCGCCTGAGACCATATAAATATGGTTTAGACGTGACCAAACAATTATTATTATCCGACCACATTTTTCCTGGTCGGTTATGTAATACTGGTTTTACGACCATATATTTCTTGGTCGATTTTTATTACCAAGAATTTCCAACCATAAATTGTCGGAGTTTACATGGTCGGAGCGATTTTTAACAGTGCAGTAGTTGCTGACCTCAATGACCGCTTCTTCTCTGTAAGAAACACATCTTGTACTGTTTTATTCGTTTATTTTATTTTTTTTGTATCATACACACTTGGAATTGGTGCTGACATACGAAATATGTCTTTCGACGGTATTTTTTGATGCGAAAATTCTATTATGGACGACGGCTGAATATAGAATGTCCAATCTGACGTTTCTTAATTGAACAGGGGTTTTTTTCAGGATTGTTTTATCAGGCAGCTTCAAAGTCTGACATTGAAGGGCGCGCTAGCCAATGCACTGAAAATAGCCGACTATTCTAACTCGTCTTCCCATATTTTTTTTTATATTTAGTATTGATATATTGGTGAATTGTGACTTTGTGATATTTTTGTGATTTAAACAGAAATTGCCGCATAGGAAGCGAGTTTGTACATGGTGGACACGATTTAACATGGATTCGGCATTCGGTTGCTCACTTTTGGTGCCATTGGTGACTTGAGTGTTTAACGGTGAGCTTTGAGCCGTTTGTACCTGGATCGGATAATACCTACTGTGATTGGTCTTATATCGGATTATCCATGGTTATACGCACGTAATCTCCCCCAGTACACATGAGCACCTCCCATAATAGTAGGTAATTCATCTGAAACAGTTTGGACGACAAGGTAACAACATACCTATTCTCCAAACATACATGAGTACACAGAACACAGGACAAATACAGTGAATTAACTTGACCCAAACTCTCCACTAAAACTGAAGTTAATATTAAGAAGACAGATTTCTCTTTCGCCAGGTAAGTTGCCGCGTTCTAGTTGTCTATGTTTATTATGTTTATTACAAGTATATATTATATTATATTCAGTTTACTTGATTTCTATGTTTTTTATTAGATAAGTTGATTGGTTTATTGTGCTGTAAGGATTTATTTTGCTGTGAATTATCTAAATATTGGCAGGTATTACTCCGCAAACCAGTACAAATGTATACTGTTTTCTTGTGTTGGTCTACAATTCCATGGTTTATACCAAGTTGCATTCTGCGCAAGTTTTCCTTCAAGTAGTCCGTTGATGCTCTAAGCAAAGCCAGTCAATAACAATTCTCTGTTTGATACGAATACGGTAGGCAGTACTCGTCTTTGCTTACATGTGTCGTTATCCCACAATATTGTTTGTTTGTTTTGCTTTGTTTTAATTTTGACACCGATGACGCCTGAGTGGTAAATTATATGTTTATTTCTGGCCCAGCGATTTGAACTGTGCGTTTTCATAGAGTTACGATTAGCCAATTTCGGACGGCAGGAACAAGGAAGTGGGCACGGCTGATCGGTTAAATGGGCGTTTTACAATATAAATTTACCAGCTAAATCTCCTAGCGTCAATTCCTGTGTTGGCCGAGTACATTTTGAGTAGGTAATTAGATAATAGCCGGATATTTTTCCTCAATCGAACACCTTTCCTCTTATACCGACTTCACCCTCTATATCTCCCTCCAATAATGGCATATCTGAATGTATCAAGACTCATTTCCCGCATGTTCTTTCACCTATCTGAAACAATTATTCAACGTACGATTATGACTTGTATTTTTTCAGACCACCGTTGGCAAAAATGGCCATAGTTGAGAAAATATGGTTTGTCTGTGTCTTGTATTCCACCTGTTTCGTGTTTTGGGCTGGAGGTAAGCATAATTTCGTTGCACCTCACTGCCCATTAATTGGTTCAGTCTACTACAGTTATTACTCGGTTTCGGAGCTGTGACGTGAACCACAATACCTCCCTCCTACCGGCCAGATAGGTGTGATATCTTCGGTATGACATTTCTCACACCCTACAGTCACAGGGCAGCACATAACTCACACGGCTTTTTCTAATTCTGACCATCTACTACCCGCCCAGTCGCACGGACGGACGAGGTATGGCTCCTTTTATATGGTATATATTTCAACAGCTAAGCTGGTCCTTTCCAACACTTAATATCACATTGGAGCGATATGCAACTAAAAATCAACTATATAACTCCGCGGGAAAGCTTCCCTCGGCATCTCATATCCACACTGGAGAATACAGTGAATTCTCCGACTTAGCCTTAGTATCTCAGCCGTGCTTACACACACATTCAGGGTTAGCAATTCTTGCCTTGGTCAAGGGAAGTAACTTTGTTGAAATTTCTGCGAAGAAAAAGTGTCTACGCACATAGATCAGAAGGACGTGCACGCAGACATGAAACAATATTTTATTTTACGTAATGCTTTCGTCCGTTTTGACTAGGTCACGTGATGGGAGATGATAACGCAGTTGATGGAACTGAAATATGTGAGTATCCTTATTATATTATATTATATATTATCGCCAGCTGATTATATTATATTATATTCGAAGGCGGGACACTCCGTGTCCAGTAATAAGTATAAGCACTATAAACCATTGAGATACCTCAGCTTCTCTTTTACGTAGATCAATGCCATTTACGAAGTATCTGTATCCCAGTTAGCGTGGCTTAGTGATTTAAGGTGCTTACATCTAATCTACAGCTGGCGACGTGGTGCCAAACTTTGAAGGTGCCAGTTCCAATCCATCATGGGTCTCACTCATCCAGCACTAGTCTCTACCTGCTAACTGTCATACGAAATAAGTATTCGATTATTGACACGGAAATTCTTTTATGGACGATGACTGAATATTGAATGTCGGATCTGACGTCTGCTATCATGCTAACATTAATCTGGCCAAGTTTGCGTATGCATAGGCATTACAAGCGTCTGGTCCGTCATTCATAATTCGGCCGTCGTCCATTAGAGAATATCCGCGTCCATAATCCAAAGCCCTATTCCATATTCCATATAACAGTATTAGCACCAAATTCAAAAAGACAATCATAGTATACATAAACTTAGGCTTGTTTCCTGCAAGAGAGAAGCGGGTCAACAGTTTTCAATGATGCCGGCAAGACATCATGATGTTCCAAAAATATCAAATCCGTATCGCTGATCAGTATTCTTAATCCATAATATTCGTTGTAAAGTCGTCATCTAAAGAATGATGTATCTCAGTCACGCTTTGATTGTGACTGTTCATATGAGTACCATGAGGATATTGAAGTACATGGGTTCATATGTCCCTCTGTGTAAATATTTTAGTCTATATAAAGTTTGTCCTATAACTAGAATAACAAATCAACTTCATAAAGTTCAGCATCCGCACAGAAAAATAGTGCCTCTGACTAATGCATTTTAGATACATGTATGCGGCTTATTTCTGTACAATTAGACGAACGTAATTTTCTAAGAAAATCCTCCCTGGGAATAAGTGGATATTGAAATTACTTTTCTGTTATAACATTTCTTGTAATTTGTTAACATGACTTACAGAGTGACCACGAATTATATATTGACCTACAGCACTTTCAGCAGGCGCGATAGGTGGAGTCGTCGCTGGATGCATCGCTGCCTTCGGAATAACAGTAGCACACATAATATTGGCCTTAAAAGGAGGAGATGAATGTACAAGAGGTAAGTTATATATATGTGTCATACATGTAACCACGTCTCAAAATTTGATAGTCCGTGACTCGCACCTCTCTGTCAACTGGTTCAGTTCTACAATAATGCCAGCTAGCACAGCCAGAGGAATCCAATTTTACGCATACTGCGCATGTTTCTGTGTGCATACCAATGTAAGGATATTTGAATGAAAGTGGATAGAAAAGAAAATATAAACATGAAAGAAAATCATAACGCTCTGAGATAAGTTCAGTTAACTTGACGACAATCATTGTAAACTCTGGTGACTTACGTCTGACATTTTGAAATTAAACTTTCATATGGGGTAGGCCCCACTATGAACACACCAACATCCCGAGACAGGGCTAAATACTATCAGCACATGCCATCTATGATCTCGGTGTTAACAGCCAATCAGATCCTCAGTTTTGTCCATATACACATATGTGCTATATAGTATAGTGTAGTACCACACCTTGTGAATATCCCTATAGAGAGATTCTATTGGAGAACTTCCGAAGCTCCGCCCACACAAATAGGCGGAGCTTAGGTATCTGTGAATTCATTCAAAGAAATCTCTCGAAAGTACGATCACCAGGTACGTGGTACTACAAGATATAAAGACATGCACACAAGTAATGACAAATACAACGTATAATCTTCAATATAATTTTACTTGGACAGATATCGTCAATCCATTATCGTCGGATATTCAAACGAATATAAACACAGGTTTCACTTTGAAATGATAGCGTTTGCTAAACAGCACTATGCAAGTGCTCTGGCTCTGAAAGTTTATACTGTTCATTTTTTAGAACAAAAACGATATGAAAAACAATTCTTTAGAGTTCCAGCTTCATCTTGTTGCCGTTTTTCACTATCTCAATAAAGTTGATATTTTCAGGTACAATAGTTGTTAGAATATCTTTACTCACCGATGGTACATTTTCCATGACATTTTCTTTGTAGTCTTAACTCACCGGTGGTACATTTTCCGTTACATTTTTTTTTGTAGTCATAACAACATGTACTGATAGTTTCCATTTTTATCTCAGCTGGCTTCGGTGGCTGTAACGCATTACTAATGTTTCTCAGCATTGTTGGTGCTTCTCGCTGGAGACTTGTACAGCGTTGCTCCTGCGGCCAGTATCGACCCATGACCGCCTTGTCACTGAATCCCTTGTTGTAAAGTGTTGTTGCACAAGTGACTTTTCCTGAATGGTTGATTACCTCTAATTTCTGCAGCTCCAAACATCTTTTTCATGTATTTGTCCAAAATATTCGCTCCGATGACTTGGCTACTGAAACATGGATTTTGAAACTGGGCAGTTGAAGGGAGAGTTCGAAGATAGAATGCCCCAATGGGAGAAATTGCACCGCTGCGGTCAGTTCTTTCATGCGACTATCTAAACTGCATGGTTGCCATGCAAATATCCTCTGGTAGAGGGTCCGGGCAGAGGAATGTTTCAACCTGGATATTACGGAACTTCACCCAATCCTTGTAAACAGACACGCTCCATGCGTTAGCTCGTCTTGTTTTGGTGGGAATCCTGTTGTTTAGTTTTTCTTTCAGTTCAATGTCTGACATAGATTTCCCGTACCTGGTTTCTGTGGTACCGCTACCATTATCGTCATGTAGCAACTGCTGCGTCGGAATGGCTAAAAAATTGTCTGTTGACGGGGTCAAATCAAAATTAACCAAAAGCTCGTCAAAATAATCGTCTTCTAGAGCGAGTTGAGAGGGTCCAACGACTCCATGACGGAAACTAATCCGGTAAACAAAAGTTATATCAGATTCAACTAATGCGCTCGAGAGTCACGTGATTCTGGTGGCCCGCTAAACACCAAATATGGGCAAACACTATTTGTTTCGACAGTCATGTTATGTTTACTCCTCCAACCTCGATCCTAGATGACATGTGCTAAATAGGTTAGACCATATTTGGCAAGTACTACACGAAATAGCACCTCGAGTGTCGCTCTCGGTGCTATTTCGCGTAATACTTGAGAAACATGGTCTAACCTTTACGTATCCTTGCATGCCCTGTCTTGTGTGTTTATATTCACATAAATGAATGATGTATTCCACCATCGCAGTATGATTGACATCTGATGGTCTATGTTTTTGCCTGTAGGTCAGATACCAGGAGTATTGTCTATAGAAGATTTGAGAATGAAGTAAGACGGACGGATGATGCAGATTATTGGTGTTAATCATCATTTGGAGGAATGGTTAGTGCATGTCGTATACATTTTAATAATTTTTAGAATATCTGACTTTGAGAAATATACAAGTAGGCTAAACAATTGTTTGAAAAAAGGCAACATTTTGGCAGCTGTTTTGTCGGGTACCCTTGTGTGTTGCTGTGAGTGGAATATTAATTTTCTGTGAAAATATTGTTCTCTATCGGTCTTTTTCATTCTTACCTATCTTTGCAGAATGTTGCGTTGAGTGCTGATTGCTGATCTTAACAGACCAGGGGACGCTAAGTGTTTACTGTACTTACATCGTCTGTATGAGCGTCTGCTGACGACCACCTTGGTCCTACCTGAAGCACCTTAAATGATATCATTAAGAGATTCATCAAGAACAATGCAGAACAGTATGAATGATTTATGACAAGAAACCGTCGGGTTTTGCTCAATCTGCAAGTTTACCATACTGGTGTGTTCAGTCAGGAAAGGTTACATCCGGTTGATATGCAGAATATAAAAGGAAACGTATTACTACTGAATGAATAGAAGAGTGTTTGTGCATCCTGAACAGGTTATTAGTAATAGACCAGATGTGGCACTGTAAGCAAAACTGCGAAACTGACAAAACTAGGGAAATTCAAACTGACCAATGTGCACTTAGGTGTAGTATTTTCGTGAATTATGAAAACATCAAAGGCTGCTGATGCACTGGGAGAGTATAGCCCCATATAGCCACGTGCTTATGTCAGTTGAAGAGTTTCAAATTTATCTATATAATTCATGTATTTATAATAAAACAAATATGGAAACAGATACACATAAACATGCCAAACCGAGCAATTTAATATGAAAGGCGTATTTTTTTAATTGTTTTGGAAACAAGGCTAGTCTTCCTACGACAGGAGAAAATTGGTGTCTGTGATACTTTTGCTGTTAATTTTATCACGTCATTACATGGAGAATATTTATCAATGTTTTGCAGATGATCTAGTTTTAGACTGTTGATCACACTTGGTAAGTATATGTTAGTGAGTTTTGTGCTGTTTGGTAGCTGAATAATCAGGCGAGCCAACCAAAAGATCGAATGGGCGATGCACACGAGCTCTTATACGATATTTTGGGTAGCAATATGCAAGCCTGATAAATTTCCTAGCAGACTGAACAAAGACCAATGCATTACGGATCACCTTTGAGTTACATGAGAACACTTCATAAAAGCTCAACGATTTTCCTGGTGCAATTTTGTCCGAGTCACCGGTAGCCATGGCTTATATTGTTGCACCATCCAAAACTCTGACGAATTTATTTGCATAGTCAACTGTCGCGACGAAAGGAGATCGTGTTGTAGCTTCCGTTAGACCGATCTTACGTTATTTTATGAATACCAATTATAAATGTGCAGTAACTGGAATTGGAAAAAAAGATAGAGTACCGATCATTTACATACATGATTGGAAAGATTTTCTGTCCGACATTTTCGTAATTGGTGATCGAATGTCCTTTTTCTGAAGTGAAAATGTAAATTCATGCAGGACGTGAAAGTTGCTGGATAAATTCGGGTGCGATTATCTACATCAAGGTTAGACCATGCGGAAGGATTTACAAATGGGACGGCTGTTCACCATATTCCTATCCAAAGGTGATAAGATACTTGTATATTTACTGAACGCTATTCCATATATTTTTATATTGGGATAATTCCTTTTCTTTTTGTCATATACCATAACTATTATACTTATTTTGTTTATCAATACCCTGTGTCATGAGTTTAGAAGTATTCCATATATTTTTATATTGGGTTAATTCCTTTTCTTTTTGTTACTAACCACAACTATCATACTTTATTTTGTTACGTTACCCTGTGTCATGAGTTTAGAAAATAAAATGAATTATTTTATTCATTTGCCATTCATCATCATTTATTCGAGTTCAGAAAACAAGCAATATCTGCCTGATTGAATTGGTCTGGCTGGAGCCGCTTAACTCAAAATGAAACATATGCCATAAATCTACCAAAAGCTGCTATTTATTAAAAGAAGACGAAAAATCTGTTTATATTTGTAGTATCCACTTTATCTATGTTCCTACGAATTAGGCTACCATCTGCAAATTGTCCGGTAGTGCAGTGAGTCCATCCGAATCCTTTCGTCGGCAAAATAAAGAGAACCGTTAATATCAATTAGAACCTTGATTTTTTGCAGGAAGGTGCATTAGGGAACTGTTACCAGCAAGTTCTGAGCTGACCTACTTTTGAAGAAAATTTCTGGTGATTTTTGATGAAAATCATTGGTGATTCTGACTTGGGCTGTGGCCATCTAAATAAAGGCAGGATTTCAACTTGGAGGTGGGGCTCAGTGTCGGAGTCCTAATGCCTACCCTACTTCGTAGATCCTGTGACGTTGGTCACACTGCTCATGTTTTGAGAAGACGAAAAAACTGTTTATATTTGTAAGAGTAACTACTTTATCTATGTATAACATATTGTATTTTTATGTATTTGTCGTCCCTCGTAACTCTAAATAGAATGACTTGTGATATGTTTTAATGTGATTGTATTTGTTCTCATACTATATTATGAGATTATACTGCATAATATTTGTAATAAACTGAAAAGCTGTTTTCTCCACATTATATTCACTGTATACCACTTTTTCATCGTGCAATGGTAGTTAGGGTTAAACAATGTGTTCTATCTCAATTCATACCTGTCGTGGTCATTCGTGTTGTCATTCTACCTCTTCCGGTCTGAAGATAATAGTTGGAAAATGGGCTTGAAATTACTGGTCTTAAATCTGACCATGAAATTTTACAGAACAACCCTTTACTTTTCGGTCTTCTGTGAAGATATTTCCTCTCAATTTAGTACTCTAAATGTTAGTCTGTGCATTGTATTTGTCTGTTAAGCCCAAGTCCCACTTAAGCGAAAATTTTTACGAAACTTTGCGATGTATTGGTCGTAATGTTTCGTAATAAATCGCTTTACAAAAGCCGGTTTTTCCCGTCATTTAGGGCGAATAGATACGACATGTTTTACGAATAATTACGACTATTTGCGATGCAGTTACAAAGAAATACGATACTTTTACGACAGTTAGCGATATTCGCAGCCAAATTTAGGCGAATCAGAGCGAAACAGTTGCGAATATGTGCGATGTATTTACGAACATTTACGAAGTGCATACGACTACTTGCCATTATTTCACGATGTCTTGCGAATACGTACGAAGGTTTTACGACGTTTTTAGGACGTTGTTATGACAGGTTGGGTCAAATGTTTACGATTTCTTCGTATACAATCGTTTCCTAAGTAAAGCCCAAGTCTCACTTAGGCGAATTCCTTTACGAAGCTTGACGATTTAAGATCGTAAGTATTGGTAAGATTCTCGCAAGCTATTCGTAAAGACATTCGCCAATTTCAAAATGTTCAAAAAATTCGCCAAGCAATGCGATTTTGCCTTAAGTCTCAAATATTCGTAATTTTATCGTAAACAATCGTAAGTCGTCGTAACTACGTTGTAGTGCATCGTAATTAAGTCGTAATTTAATCGCCTTATTTGTAACAGTTCCGTTAATAATCGTCAAGAGAAAAATAAACACTAATAGTTACGATAACTTACGACAGGAAACGATGGTATACGAAGTAATCGTAAACATTTTACCCAAACTGTCATAACAACGTCGTAAAAACGTCGTAAAACCTTCGTACGTATTCGCGAGACATCGTGAAATAATGGCAAGTAGTCGTATGCACTTCGTAAATGTTCGCAAATACATCGCACATATTCGCAACTGTATCGCAATGATTCGCCTAAATTTGGGTGCGAATATCGCTAACTGTTGTAAAAGCATCGTATTTCTTTGTAACTGCATCGCAAACAGTCGTAATTACTCGTAAAACATGTCGTATCTATTCGCCCCAAATGACGGGAAAACCGGTTTTTGTAAAGCGATTTATTACGAAACATTACGACCAATACATCGCAAAGTTTCGTAAACAACTTCGCTTAAGTGGGACTTGGGCTTTATCGTAACTATTAGTATTTATTTTTCATTTGACGATTATTAACGGAACTGTTACCAATAAGGCGATTAAATTACGACTTAATTACGATGCATTACAACGTAGTTACGACGACTTACGATAAAATTACGAATATTTGAGACTTAAGGCAAAATCGCATTGCTTGGCGAATTTTTTGAACATTTTGAAATTGACGCGGCGATAAAACCGTGGCGACGATTTTCTTACGAATTGAAGCGATGGCTTACGAATCATGGCGAATGTCTTTACGAATAGCTTGCGAGAATCTTACCAATACTTACGATCTTAAATCGTCAAGCTTCGTAAAGGAATCCGCCTAAGTGGGACTTGGGCTTAAGTCTGTTCGTTTTAATTAGTCTACTTTGGCGCTTGTCAAAAATCAGCAGTTAACTGGGCATAAATTATCATTTTTTTGCAGCGTGTATAACAAACTGAAATCTACAAAATGACCACAATTACTCCTTGATATTGATAACATATCACGCTTCAAATAACTTTGTAATTCTCTCCATACCTCCAGTATAGTTGTTTATGATGGCCGAGAAGGGCCATCGCGGGTTTGGCATTAGAACATGAAATCCAAAAGCCGAAGATGCGAACATACGATGCGATGCGCGAAGGTACGATGCGAAGATGCGAAGTTGTTTCATGTACCGGGACTCAATTATATAGGGAGACGTCATAATATATTCGTGTCCACTTGTATAAAGGTCAATAATTCCGTGTGCGGTCATAGAGGTGTGTGTGGTTCATCATTCAGCAATTTCGCTGGGCATCGGTTATAAGCGACACAAACATGGACCGCCGCTTTGTATTACTTTACATGGAATCAATGACCTTAGTCAACTCGAACTAGTCAACCCCGACATATGAAACATCAATATTGGAGGTTTACATGGGGAGAATTACAAAGTTATTTGAAGCGTGGTATATTGTCAATTACAACGCATATAAGGGAAGTGGGAAGTGACAGAGCCACATGACTATGGAATATGGAATAGGTCTTTGGATTATGGACGCGGATATTCTCTAATGGACGACGGCTGGATTATGAATGACGGACTAGACGCTTGTAATTCGCAGTATAGTCTTCTGGTTAACCTATTTCAAAGCACATACCAAGAATCTAACGATTCGTGATTGTGTTGTATCTCATTCCCACAATGCCAACATATATCAAAGACCAGAAGGTCTGTACAGGGGGCGGGTCCCGGGGAGGTAGAACGAACTGAATTATCAGACGCAGAGTAATGGTAGCCATTTTGTCGGGTTCAGTTTGTTATACACTCTGCATAAAAAAAAGATAATTATGCAAGGTTTAGTGTTCATTTTTGATAAGCCCCAATGTAGACGACTAAATGAAATGGACAGACTTTAGTATTGCTGCTACTTGTTGGGCCATTCCTTTCTCAAGAGATCAAGGGAGATCAATCTCTGGACCTATCACTGGAATCTATCACTTTCTTCTAATGATTTTTGTGCATTTTTTTTGCTGGGTCACACATGTTTGATATTTCTGATCAATCTCATAGTAGATGACCTGACACATTGAGTTGTCCCCTTTCTTAGAGTAGAGTAAATTTCATTTCCAAATTGTCATGTCACATACGACAGTTTGATTTCCTTCTCATTTTTCCTCCTTTAGGTAGATCAGTTTCACCACTCCCATTTAATTTGCGAAGAATTACGCCACAATGAGCTGTGTTCCTCAGTTGCATGTAGAGCGAATGTCACCTCCATTTTTTAACCAATGTTGAATACTGAATAATCTCCCTGCGGTTGATATAGCTTCATTACCCATGCAAGGCAAGATGCACTCTTGAATTTTTAGTCAAGTCAGATACGCCAATTCACAAGATTCAGTCTTGAATTTTTGGTCATGTCAGATATGGCACTTTGATTTCCCTCCCACTTTCTTTCTTTTGGGTATAAGGTCTTCCTCGGCTATTGTACTATGCGAAGAAAACGTCACATCGAGTTGTTTCCCTTACTTTCTCTTGCGACAAATACATCCCAAGAATGTCATTTCCAGCTCCTTTTAATTTTAATTCATGTCGTCAAATACATCAGTTTGGTACGTTTGTCCTATTTTGCTTCCAGACAGAGAAGTCATATTGAGTTATCCCCCTTGGGTGGATAGAATTTGTTTCCCAAGATTCATTTCTTGCACATTTAGTCAGATACGCTAGTTTACTTTCCCTTCCACTTTACATCTTTCGAACATTTAATTATGTCTGATAATTCAGATCGTTCTGCCTCCCCTATTTTACCCTGCGAAAGCCTGCCACGGTGAGTTGTTCCCCTTACGAAGACGTTATCTGTAATATTCTCTCATTTGAACTGTTTCTCTCTTTTAAATATTTTAATATGTTAGATAGGTCAGTTCATTCTGCGAAGCATACGCCACATTGATTTGTCGTAGATGTTCTATAGTATATCGCCTTTGAAATTTTTAGCCATGTCAGATAAGCCACTTTGCTGTTTCGCTTCAAATTTTGCTTCGAGATAGACAAGCCATATTCAGTATATCGCCTCGGGTAAATAAAAGCTCGTTTCCCAAGATCCATTGCTAAATTTGTAGTGACGTGAGATATGTCAGTTTGGTTTTTCTGTCCCATTTTGTATCGAGAGAGACAGGTCATATTGAATAGTTCCCCCTTCGGCAGTTAAAATCTTCTTTCCAAAGACTCGTTGTTGAATATTTAGTCAAGTCTGATATGCCAGTTAGCTTTCCTTCTCATATTGCATCTTTTGAATATTTAAATATGTAAGATAGGTAAGTTCATTCTACCTGTCCTATTTTACCCGGAAGCATACGCCATAGTGAGTTGTCTCCCTTACATAGATGTCATGCCATTTTCCTTCGAGAAAGTGGAGTACCAGAAAAGTGATGTTTCCGTCATATTTCTTCAAAATTTCTGCTTTTCCGCGATGAAAAGTGGGCAAAAACTATATAAAAAGACCTATGACTTTAACATGTTGGTGTATTGAGGAATCTTCCCCTCGGCTCCCAAAATTACACGCTTTCCCGTATACATTACAAGAAAACGGCTGAACATACAGGAATGAAATTTATATTTTCATAATCCTATAATCCTACCGTTGATTTCAGAGAGTATCTCACTGGTGATTACCAACAAAATTTCCGTCTTGAACGCTGTACTGCTGAAGAAGTAAGTGAAGTATTGCTCAATCTAAAGAATAGCGCCGCTGGTATTGATGGTATACGTATTTCCTTAATAAAACCGTACGCAAGTATTACATATATCCCTTTGTGTCACATCATCAATATTTCTTTTGAATCTCGAAAAGTTCCAGATACCATAAAAATCGTCAAGATCGCACCTATTTACAAAGCTGGAGAAAACAATCCTGTAAATAATTTTCGACCCATATCAGTACTACCCTACTTTAGTAAGATTCTTGAGAAATTAGTTATTACAAGAATGCTAGATTTTCTGGAAGACAATAATATTCTGTGCTACAACCATGTTGGTTTTAGAGCTAATCATTCGACTTAGGTAGCTGTGCTGTCATTGCACGAACACTTGGTATCTGCAAGCGAATCCAAACAGTATAGCATTACCACTTTTCTCGACCTTTCAAAAGCGTTTGGTACTGTGAACCACGATATTTTATTGACTAAATTGGATTACTATGGTATGCGAGGTATTTGCAACGACTGGATCCGTAGTTATTTAACATCACCATCCCAGTGCGTTTCATACAATAACACATTATCATCTTTCAAACGTATCACTTGTGGAGTACCTCAAGGCTCAATTCTTGGACCGATACTGTTCCTACTGTATATAAATGACATTAACAATATTACACGATTACTTAATATTATCCTCTTTGCTGATGACACAAGTGTTACTTTGTCTGATGGGGGTCCACAACTGCTAGCCGACACCATGACAACTTTGGACAAGCTAAACAACTGGTTCTCCTGTAATAAATTATCCCTGAATATTAAAAAGACGAAATTTATGTTATTCAAACCTTCAAAAAGATGCAATTGTGCTGATGTACCCAAAATATCAATATGTGGAAACGAAATTGAACACGTCTTTAAAATTTAAAGTTTTATGCGTTCATTTCAATGATAGACTAAATTGGGTAACACACATCGATGAAATACGTAAGAAGACGTCTAAACTCGGACGAGGGGGGTAAAACAGTCCACACTCGCCATTGTGCGTGTGGTGTTTATCGCGAGTTGTCGTGGCGCGTAATCAGCTTTCTGATCGATGTAAAGATGGCGGCAAGATCTCTGGCCAAGCTAAAAACGGACATTCACTCATAAACAAGGTGTTTTATGAAAGGTAAGTGGACATAGAATCGAATTATTTTATTGGTTATGGTCAATTGGTTCGGCAAATATTGCCCTTACGGCACTTTCCCACCAACTCGATCTGGTGATTGGTTTGCAGCCATAGCGTTGTTCTCACGTAGTAGAGAACAAGGCTATACCAGAGCTATCATCTGACCTATCATTTCATTCTATGAGGGTCAAAGGACCTCGAATATGGAACAAGTTACCCCCTGGTTTAAAAACATTTTCATCAATTTCCATGTTTAAATCATCATCAAAATCGCACCATATCAACAATATTTAGTTCCCCCAGTGTGCTGCTCTAGTATTATCCATATAGGTCAGTATCAATTAATACATTAACCAAACATAGTTTGCTGATTGTCCGAGGATACGTGTTTGTTTTTATTTATATAATATTCTCGCCGCTTACATTCATATCAACATTCACCAGCTGTTTTAACTTATATTCGTATGTATAATCGAATTGTTTACTTCGGAGATAGAACAAGACCTCTGGGGTTTTATTCCCGCCAACTGCTTTTTACAACTATACATCGTACAATCAATTGATCTTGGTGAATAAATGAAATGAGATAATTGTGATGAATACAGTGCGTGGGTATATCGCGGAAAATTCCGGATGAATTCACACCATCTTTTTTCCGTAAATGTTTTGCCATGAATTTCGAAACTATATATTTCTGAAACGGACAAATCTCCAGGTTTAATAATAGCTAAACAGAATGGAAGGCAGTTAGATATTGGCAGAGTGTTGCTCCATTACATTCTGATATGTATGCAGTTTGCATTGAGTTAACATGTGTTAGTAGCTGGAGCCGATCTCAATTGACGTCACTAGCCCGTACCTTGCATAGATCGTTCATGTTATGTGCGACATCTACTGGCGGGCAAAACTTTAAAATGATGGTGAAAACGATGCCTGAGTACTGACAAGTAGTCGTATTACCAGTAGTATACATAGAGTAAAACGGAAGGATAGCGCGTCACTGCGCATGCGCGAAGTGAATTTTTGGGTTGCCATAGGGGGGGTTCGCATACGTGAGTTAATTTTTTTTTAATGTGAGTGGGTGGGTTTAAAATGGCGGACGTTGAAAGTCCGCCATTTTGAACCCACCCACTCACTTGGGTGCACTGATTGACCTGGGATGTGAGTGGGTGGGTTTAAAATGGCGGACTTTCTGGGTCCGCCATTTTGAACCCACCCACTCACGGGGGTGATTGAGTGCTATGTGAGTGGGTGGGTTTAAAATGGCGGCCGTTTGACGTCCGCCATTTTGAACCCACCCACTCACTCGGTTGCACTGATTGACCTGGGATGTGAGTGGGTGGGTTTAAAATGGCGGACTTTCTTTGTCCGCCATTTTGAACCCACCCACTCACCGGGGTGATTGAGTGGGTGGGTTCAAAATGGTGGCCGTTTATTTTCTCTGGGACGTTGAAAGTCCGCCATTTTGAACCCACCCACTCACTCGAGTGCACTGATTTGACCTGGGAAGTGAGTGGGTGGGTTTAAAATGGCGGACTTTCTGGGTCCGCCATTTTGAACCCACCCACTCACGGGGAAAACGTATAAAAGCAGTCGATTTTTAGGGCAAGGGGTGTATTCAATTGCACTACTTTGTCGAGCACTCTGACTTACCTGACCTGACCAGCCAGCCTGCCTGTTTCACCTCTAGTCTGCTTCACCTCTAGCCAGCCAGCCAGTCAGCCAGCCAGTCATCCAGTCAGCTTGCCTGTGTTGTATGGTTTGTGAACCTTTTACTTTTGCTTAGTGTTCATTTTTTTCCTTTTTTTAATAGTTAAATAGCTCCAAAAACGTCTATTTCCATTCTTGCGCATGCGCAGAATGCTGATAGTTCAACCCACACCAGTCCATCAGATGGCCCTTCATCTCACCTTCACATTGATACCTCACTCGGCTCGATCGGGCCACTAGGGGCTCTCCTAGCTCCAAAAAGGCTATTTTGCAGATAAATGTCAACATCGGGTGTACGAAGATTTTTTATTTTTTTATTTTAGAGGTAGTGCGTCGAGTGAAGTATTAAATGGAAGCTGACGTGAAATGCTTCACATTGATACCTCACTCGACCCGATTGGACCACTAGGGGCTGCCCTAACTCCAAAAACGGCTATTTTGAAGATTGCGCATGCGCAGAGTGCTTATAGTTCAACCTACACCAGTTCATCAGATGCTCCTTCACGTTACCTTCAATTTGATACCTCACTCGACCCGATTGGTCCATTAGGGACGCCTCTAACTCCAAAAAGGCTATTTTTCAAGATTGATATTTTTGATCTCATCTTCGCGCATGCGCACAATTACCCTAATTCAAGCCCATACCCAGTCTATCAGATGCTCCTTCACGTCACCTTCAATTTAATACCTCACTCGACCCGATTGGTTCATTAGGGACGCCTCTAACTCCAAAAAAAGGCTATTTTCATAGCCTTTGGACTTCGCGCATGCGCAGAAAAATCAAAATAGCCTTTATTGGAGTTAGGGCAGCCCCTTGTGGTGCAATCGGGTCGAGTGAGGTATCATTGTGAAGCATTTCACGTCAGCTTCCATTAGATACCTCACTCGACCCACTACCTCTAAAATAAAAAATCTTCATTCACCGGGTGTTGATAATTATCTTCAAAATAATCTTTTTTTGAGGTTAGAGGCGTCCCTAATGGTCCAATCGTGTCGAGTGAAGTATCATTGTGAAGCATTTCACGTCAGCTTCAATATGATACCTGACTCGACCCTCTACCTGAAAATAAAATTTTGTTGACTTGACGTATGAAGATTTTTGTTTTTCAAAAAAATTTTTTGAAAAAATTTTTTTTGGGGGAAAAAGGATGATGGGCATTCTGGTGTTAGTTGGTGTGCTTAGGAAAGAAGTTTTCTCTTCCGGCAAGATGGGTTGGCCCTGAAAAGGGCCGTTGATAGCGTGATACGACACACTTTAGGCGCGGAATATTCGCTTCACGCCTCCTACATGTTTTCTGCATATCGGACATTTTATTTTCAAATGGGACTCGCCGGCATCAATGCATCGACACATCGCACCTTGACACGTCAGGGTTACCCAGCAATCCTTGCATAGGCAAAGATGTCCACAAGGTAACACGGCATACCAACTTTCCTCCTCCGCACAGATACTGCATTGTGTTTTTTTCTCCTCGACACGGCGTTCTTTCTTGAGTATGGTAATTTGCGCTTCCATTCCATTCAGGGTCGTCTCCATCCCATCCAGCCCTCTCTGCATGACCATAATCTGTTCATTGAGTTGGATTATCTCGACTTGGTGGCGACAGGGTTGTGGTGTTTCTACCGCTGAAATTGTGGGAGTTTCGGCAATGGTAGGAGGTCCGGCTGTAGGGTGTTCAGTCCTTATACTTTCGGTGTAGACAGGCGGTGTCATCGTGGTTGTTGTGGGCGGTCTATTAGAATTTAGCCAGGGCAGCTCGTCTTGTTCGCCACTTTCCGTCACATCACTGTCGTTTTCTTCCATTCTGTGTATGTCTTGGTCCTGTTGTTCACTCAGTCTTCGCAGCCGGCTACTTTCTTCTGTTCTTACTTCTTCCTGCAATTGTTGTGCGAGTGCTTCGGTACTGTTGATTAACGTGGATTCATCTTCAAGTACTCGTTGAAAACTGGAGATGATCGTCAATTGACTTCCATCTTCTTCTTCTTCATGGGCAACGATTTCTCTGAGTTCTTCTGCCTGAGCAATTCTCGGGTCTCGAGTCGGATGATGTGTAAACAGAGGGGCGCGTCGTCTTCGAAAACTCATGATGGTGTATTGGTGAATACATATCAAAATTATAGGCTTTTTATAGTCTAGTGGGCAGGTGAGTACAAAATGGCCGTGATGTACAGTCCTCCATTTTTAACCCACCCACTCACCGGCGTCAGTGAGTGCGAGATATAGGCTCACCCACTGTATAGTGATTGGGTGGGTTCAAAATGGCGGTCAATCCACAGACGCCATTTTGAACCCACCCACTCACCGGTGTCAGGCAGTGCAAGAATCCCACTGTGCTGTGTATGTACCCCTTGTCCCAAATCATTAAATTTCTTATGATTTTTTCGATAAAACCCATTAGTGCATAATATTGCTGAAATAATGCCAACAGAAAACTCAGAGTCAATTTAAATATTTATTTGTATTGAGCAAATTACAAGAATTTCGAAGAGAAAAGAGCCGAAATAATGTCTGTCTGTCCTGGAAATCAGCTGATCAGCAATAAATCGACATCTCCGTGACCTTCAAGGAGATTTTGACATTAGGTTTTAACCGCTTTTATCACAAATCATTATAAAGAAATTGTCACACCCGGTGAACTCCTGAAACCCACATCCTACCTGAGAGTTTGGTAAGATATTCCATTCATTCGTTACCGTTCCCGTGCAGTAGAATTTCATCCATCAGCTTTCACTGTTGTGGTGCCAAACACAAAAATTGACAAATTATACGGACTGCCACGATAAGCGTTCCGTACTGCACATGTCCGATAAAATCCCTCCAGTCGTTACAGAATGTTGATTCCACAAAACCTGTTCGGTGGCCTACATTATCGTTCAATCGCTCACCAGAACTGTAGGCCCCTATACACTTCGAAATCTGTGAAAGAATATCAATTTTCACGTTTCCTGTCGGATATCACACAAATTGATGCGTCCGCTGGAACACAGCACACTCCCTCGATTTCAGTCTACGTGTGACATGCAGGCGATGTATGATGCAGATCACATTATTCATCTCAGCGGATACCGAAATGGAACAAAGTTCCGTTATACACTGCAACAGAGAATGTTCTCCCGCTCAGAAAACACAAAATGGCTACTGAACACCAAAATTTCCCCGGATAATAAAGTCGTTCAAACCACAGCGCCATCTATACGCTTTGGTGCAAGGGAGACAACTCGGACTAGACCAATTCGAAGATCATGTCCGCTATATATAGCCTGAATGGGTATAGGGGTGATCGGGTTTTTTTATGGCTTTTACTATGAGCTATGAGGTTGATCATGTAGAATACGATGGAAAAAAATTTGAAAGTACCGCGTAGGCTTATATATAGATCCATATAGACCCATATACACTCATATACTGGGATATTAGTATGTATCAATCCATACGGGGTGGACATGTTGGAGCACTAGTGGCCCGATGGGATAGAGTGAGGTCTTATTTTAAAGCTCTCGAGGAAATAAATAAATAAATAAATAAATAAATAATAAAAAAATCAAAAAAATCGGCGAGTAGTAGACGAAGGGAAAATTGGAAAGTATTGACCATGCCCCAGAATACTTCATATGCATATCACGGCCTTAAGGCCTCTGTAAGATGTAATCTACATCACAGTTTAGTAGTATAAAAAGCGCAATTCACCTTGTCCCTTCCAAAGAAATAAAATCGGCTCTATTTTACAGGAGTATATACGCAGGTGACGTGGGTTGTCACGTCACTTCCGGGTTTTCACTAAGCACTACCTCCAAACATACAAG